>APFE030511249.1:0-11170 GCA_000404065.3 Pinus taeda
CCATGTCTGCATTGAGGAATGCAATGTCATTGCTAATATTGATCACTTCCACCACAGGAAGCTAAGGGAAGCGATTGAGATTGAGAAGCATGCCAAAAAAATCAACAGGGATGATGCCTGGAAATTAAGTAGAAGTTGGATTCTAGCTCTCACTTCATAAATCCACCGCCCTTTCCTCACCCTTATCTTTCTTGCCCTGATGGGATTTCCTTTGCCCCATCTTTTTCCCTTTTCCTAGTTTTCTCTTCCTCCTTTTTAAGGAAGGTTTTCTATCCTCTTCCTTTGATCAGCTCCCTTAATCTTTTCTTGAATCTGTCCTAGCATTATAGTTTGATCTAAATATTCTTTTATTATATTCTCCCCATCTAATAGAATCTTATGGAATTATTTTATGTCTTAGTATTATAAAATTGTTATTAAAATCATTACATAATAATTATAAAAATTATTCATAAATTTTTTATTTTTTTAAAATCACAAATTCCACCCTAACTAATTAATACTACATAATTAAATCATTTCTATAATATTATTAATGTATTAAATAATAATATTATTATTTGACTTACTAAATAAATTATTTTTTATACTACTACAAACTAATTCCTTACATAATAACTAATCTCAAACAAAGATTATTATGTAAATTATTAACTAATTGATCATAACGACTAGTTTTATTAAATAGGTTAAACCTAACTATTAATATTATAAATTACGGTTAGAAAATACTATTATTTTAAATTGACAAATATATTAGTTATTAATTTAAAATTATTATCAACTAATCTATTAAAGATAATGGCTAGTCTTTTACCTAACTTACCTTGAATAAATCAACCCTAACTTATGATATTATATTAGTTAATCTTAGATTATACTATTATTTAATTTGATAAATAATTTACAATTTTAATACTAAATATTTAATTATCACATAATAGTTATTTTCTAACTTAATAATTTTATTTTGCCAACGGGTAGTTTTTGAACGATTTACCTTGAGCCTTGATGTATCCTTGCTATTTATTCTCTCAAATCGTATGCTTTCTTACTTTATCCTAAGGATAAACCACATAAGTTGGTTCGAAACATCGACCCAATCCTTACTATGTGATTAATCCGAAAAACAGCTCTCTACATTATGAATCACAAAAAACTTAGATCTAATATTTATAAACATGTTCAAAATGAATAAAAGTAAAAACTAATAATTATACTTTTACTTTATAAAATCAAACTTAAAATTAGAGTTGCCACTTATTTATAAACATGTTCAAAGTGACTAGAGTTAAAAAGTTATGTTTTTACCTTAAGAAATATCAAACTTAAAACTAGAGATATCACTTTGGCTTTACCCATCGAATTGATTATTGTCATTAAGTCACGAAACATCTATATTTTTAGGCCGATAGGCCTTTCTTTGAAACAAGCTTTCGTCGTCCTTTTGATTCCTAGGTCGACACGTGGCGTGAAAAATTTGGGAGGCCCATCCAGAAGCCGCAGAACAAGTTTCGTCTAATGTCTTCTGTTAAAAACCTAGACCGAGCTCCTGTAAATCCTCTGCATTTTTCCTGTTCACCGGTTTTACTACTACTAATCGACGGTGAAAATCTTTGCGGGCGCCTTTGAAAACCGCCATGCTCAATTGGGTGGTATTAGTGAGAACAAGCAGAGCCAGCCAATACCCATTCGGGGTTCTCGGTCACCAGTTTCTGGCGAGGAGCTGGAATGAGTTATACCTGCGTAACGTCCCATGGCCCCAAGCCCATTATAAAACAAATATACGAGGGTCCTGCAGAGATTCAATTAACGCCCAAGTGCAAACCAGCTGTTTTCGAGGTCTCTAGCTTCACGGATTCTCCGGGTTTTCATGCTCCAGATTTTCTCAGTGCTTGTTATCTCTGCAGGCGGCAGCTGAGCCACGGGAACGAAAATGGCATTCAGACAGGGGAAGGCTTTACTCCTTTTTAATGAGTTTCTTACTTTCTGCAAGGCTCTGTGTCATTACCCTGTTTCCAGAAATTATCTTCAGCAAGTTTCACTATGTTATAATGACTTTTTGTCTTGGATTATGATGACTCTTAGTTTCTTTTAGCAGCTTTTTTGATATTGTAACCCAAATCTATGTTTATAGGACTGACTGGTAAAAGATATTCTCTGTTTTCGGAGATTGAAAAATCTCTTTGATATATATACTTTCTCATTTTATAATCTGTGTGGAAAAAGAAGTTGGTTCCAGTAATTGCATCTGCGCCTTTAAAGTACCTACCTGTTTCGCTAAATAGGAAATGGAATAATGAAAATACTCAGCGTAGCATAGGTTCTAATATTTCCGTTTGCGCCTGTAATTAGATTTTTAATTTGGGTATTAATAATAATTATGTTACATAAATATCGAGGGTATTTCAGTGTATATCAGGCATGACTAGAAATCATGTGGGCTTTGCCCGCGCAGGTTCGAACCCTGCCGTCCACGCCAAGGAGAGTTCTCAGTGCAAGCCATTTGTCCTGAGTTTCTGAGCTTTCTTTCCTTTTCTTTCTATTAGCACTGTGAGTTCTGAGCTCTCTTTTAGATTCTATTTGCACTGTGGCTTGGGATCCAACACCTCGGCCGAACTCCTTGCTTTTTGGGGTCTTTCCCTTTGCAATCTGGTTCAATCTGGTTTGGTTTGGGGTCTGTCCCTCTGCAATCTGGTTTGGTTCGAATCCTGCCGTCCACGCCAAGGAGAATTCTCGGTGCAAGCCATTGGTTCTCAGTTCTGAGCTTTCTTTTCTTTCTATTGGCACTGTGAGTTCTGAGCTCTCTTTTAGATTCTATTGACACTGTGGCTGGGAGTGGGGATCCAACACCTCGGCTGAACTCCTTGCTTTTTGGGGTTTTTCCCTCTGCAATCTGGTTTGTTTTTGCAGATTCCAAATTATATATTTATTTTGCATATCTATGAAAACCCTTTTGGGGTCTCCCTCTGGTTTGTTTTTTTCCTGCTTTTTGGGGTCTTTCCCTTTGCAATCTGGTTTGTATTCGGAGATTCCAAATTATATATTTATTTTGCATATCTATAAAATCCAAAACTGCTTTTTGGGGTATTTCACTCTGCAATCTGGCTTGCTTTTGGAGATTCCAAATCATATATTTTATTTTGCATATCTATAAAACCTAACTGTGGTTTCAATGAAAATACTCACTGCAGGCCATTCGCATTGGTTTTGAGCTCTATTATAGATTTTATTGGCACTGTCGTTTGGGATCCAAGACCCGGGCTAAATTCCTTGCTTTTTAGGGTTTTCATTGTGTAATTTGGCTTGATCTAAGGGATCTTATTGTTTTTTGAGATTTTAAATCAGTTATTGAATGGGCAATAACGGGCAAATAACAGGGGCTCTTCTTGTTCTCGCTTTTCTATTTACCATTTGATTGATTTCATGGCTTTTTTATTGGTTTAAAATTGTTATTACCGATACTTAAGGCGGGCTCTGTGATTGTGCAGAATAAACAGCAATACAGGAACATTATCAGGCAACACATGCATTTGGGAATAATAAGGGCAAGATTGGAGGAAGGGTCGTACTCTGGCAGCCAGGAGTTTTTCCGAGATTTGCTTCTGGTTTTCAAAAATGCTCTTATATTCTACCCCAAGTCCTCTCAGGAGCACAGAGCTGCGGTGGTGCTAAATTCCATGCATGTAAATTATCTATATATATGCATATATTCTCGGGAAGAAGCATCCATCTTGTCTGTAAAAATTGTATCCAGTGCGTTTCTGTTGATTGTTCAGCGATTGAATGCTTCCAATTGAGGCAACAATCCCCAAACTGGGCTCTAGATTAGGTTCCTCCCCTGCCTGAACAAATTCTGGTACAAGGAGTTATTATTCATATTTTTCCCCTTTCTGAGTGGAAACCCTGATTTCAAATTTTGACTAACTTTTGGTTGCAATCAAAGAAAATTTATAAAGGTGGTGACCAATAGTATTATCAAGTGTCCAATAGTATTTTGTTTTTGTGCCCTTGAGTTGGAATTGCCTGCTGCCGATTGCCTCTCTTTTGCTGTAACAAAATTTTCCTGTTTTAATAAAACTTTAGCAAAACTTTAGCAAACAAAATGAGAATGGATATGATCTAAGATCAACTTTAACAAGAAACAGGGCAAATTTTTTATGATTTTAGTAAAGAGCTTGCGATGCAACGATGTAGAAGAAAAGATCCTTATACCAAAGTTTTAGCAGTATATCTTAGATGGTTATCCACCTAGATTTCAATTTGTTGCTGATATTGTCAAAACTTAGGCAGAGGTCAAGTTTCTTCCTCTAAATATAAATAGTTAGGACAAATTCGGATTAATGGTTTTAGGTATATGTTGAACCCAATTCGGCATTGCTGTGCCATGAAGAGTTATTTTCTTCATTGTGACTCAACTTTGGCTCTAAACTTACCAATTTAGTTTAGTACTGTACTCGGAAATGATCCTTAAGCTTGAAAATCATTTGAAACTAATTCGTGACTTTTTCATAGTTGTTGCAAAATTATGCTCGTTGAACTTCACATGTCTGTGCAGTCAGCAATGATTACATGAAGAACACTGCAGTACTTTGCGTTGGCATTAAATACTGCAATCACTTTCTCCAGAAATACAGATATGTGATTGAAATTTATTTTGAATTATTTTACTGAATTAAAATCAATGGATGCTGTGTGTATGCATGCACATATTTCATCAATTTGACAGTGCAGGACAGAGCTGCACTTCGGACTACGTATCCCAGAAGTAAATGCATCTGGGTCTATTGGGAAATGCAAATTTTACCTTTTCAAGGAACATTTATAATGTCAAATGGTAATTGCATATTGCTCAGAGCTTCTGCACAGTAATTTTTTTTTCATCTTTATGCTAGATGTATTGCTTCGGCTTCTACACATTAAGCTTTCAGTTCCATACGGTAACCATGACCGGATTTGTTTTATATTCTGTCAAATTAGCAATGAAGCACCACTTCTTTAATGAAAACTTATCTGTTGTGTGCATAGCATTTATATGTAAAAATCATTCAATCGCTGAAAAGCACTAATTCGCTGCATGGCCTTTCAATAATTGGTTGTCACGCTTATACCTAATTCTTGAATTGTGTTCCATCCAATGCATATATTGAGTTAGGATGCATAGTCTTCAGTTCTTACAGATTGCCACACCCTTACCATGCTGCACAGGTATGGTATATTACAGATTGTCATTGATTGAGAGTTACGATGCACAGGCTTCAATCTAGATAGATCTCACAGATTGTCATAAATTTAGAGTTACGATGCATAGGCTTCAATTTAGATAAGTCTTACAGATTGTCACACCGTTACCATGCTGCACAGGTGTGGTAGTTTCAGATTGTCATTGACTGAGAATTACGATGCACAGTTTTCAATTTATATAGATTGTTTGAACAGAGAAAGGAGTAGGTGTATTTTTTAGAATTCATGATAAGAAATTTCCAAAAGTGATTCGGTATAGGATTAAATTCACTTGTTATCATTACAATTAAACCCTGAAAAAACTAAAATATAATTAAAAACCAAATGAAAATTTAGATGAGAAAGGAAACCCTGAAAAAAACTAAAATATAATTAAAAACCAACTGAAAATTAGATGAGAAAGGAGACCCTGAAAAAACTAAAATATTATTAAAAACGAAAAGAAAACTTAGATGAGAAAGGAAAACAAATAATCCACCTACCATTCAAATTATAAAATCCATTATAAATGTCCATGATTTTAATTTTGATTCATCTTTCAATTTTCTTCTCTCTTTTTGTTTCCAAAGTTTTGCAATTACCATTCCACAATGGAATTTACAGGAATGGACGCTCATTTTTTTTTTCTGAAAATATCCGCCAGACAGAACATACCATGGTAACTTGTAATCTGTTTACATTTCATTATCCAGGAAACAAATCGAACCTGTTGAAAATTCTGAACAATCTATAGCAAAGAAGCCAGAGTTCCTCAGGTCTCCTTCACATTGTCACTACTCTGTCCAAGAAAGTCAACAAGGCAAAAAAGAGTTTGTTGCGGGAGGTTTTCTTCCCCCTATAAATGAATGCTCACCTGATGTAGCTTCCCAAGCTGGAAGTTTACATAGAAGGAAAGCATCGTTTGGCTCTGGCTCTGAGGCCAATGGCCTTCATTTTGTAACTCAAACTACAAATCTCAAGCATTCTCCTCACAAGGGAGTTGCAGAGGAGACCTCAAAACTGTCGAAGGGGGTGCAAAAGAGTTTGGGGCCCTCAGAGCCTGGCCATGGAAAAGAGAATCAGCTTCATGTAACCCCTAAAACTCCTCATTCTTTGCCTCGATTGTCAAAACCGGGGACTGCATCTCCAAAATCGTCCCCAAAGGACAACAAGGCTTCCAAAAGGCAGATACATACTTTAAAAGTACAGGTATTGAACATGGACACATTCTACAGATAGCATTTGTTATATAGGTTATGGAAAATATGTCCATGATTTTAATTTTGATTCATCTTTCAATTTTCTTCTCTCTTTTTGTTTCCAAAGTTTTGCAATTACCATTCCAGAATGGAATTTACAGGAATGGACGCTCATTTTTTTTACTGAAAATTTCCGCCAGACAGAACATACCATGGTAACTTGTAATTTGGGACCAGATAATGTGCCCATTTTGGTTTCTGTACAAGATGTGAAAGACATGGATCCCAACAGGCTTTCTGAAGAGATGGTGAAATGCTTGTTGAGTATCTTTTTGAGGCTAGCCAAGCAGTCCATAGGATCAGAACAGGATATGTCACCAGTAGTGTCACGATCGACTTCATCAAGTATAAGCTCAAGAAATTATGGTTCCAGAGGCACTGTGAGATGTAAGACTTCTATGGAGATTTCTGAAGAAAAAGATTTCCGAGATCCATATGGGGTTTGTGCAGATTCAGAAGTGAGAGATATCGGTCCCTACAAACACCTTCATGATATCATAACCACCTCCATTGACTTGAGTCAAATACAAATTACCACTCCTTTGCTAACAAGATTAAAGTAAGTTTCTCTTCCATTGCAAATTTCTCACTAAGAAGATTAAAGTTTCTCTTCCATTGCAAATGTCTCACACCCAGCACTTTATCAAATGACATGATATATTATTGAAATTTGGTGGATTTGTAATTTGTCGGTGCTACCAACCGTCCTGATCTCCTGATCTCCTCTCTATTTGAATCCATTTTCAAATTTTCATTGTTAGGATACATGGTCAGTGACAGTTAATATTGTCAAAATTCATATACAGAATATCAGTTAGCAATCGCCACATTAAAATTCCTTTCAGGAGGGTGATTAATTTATTCAGATAACAATCGCCACATCTACAGAAAAGTAATTGTACAATGATTCAGTGCAAGATAACAAGATTTTCCACAGACCAATTATCTCTTCTAGAAAAATTCAACAATTTCAATTTAATAATCCTATCGGCCTCTCTTTGTACCTTTTGGGACAATTGCTAGTTTTATATTCCTTACTGAGAGATCTTAATACAAATTTTAAGGAAAGTAGTTCTATAAAAAAATTTAATGAAAGTTTCTAGAGAAGTATTGAATTTGCTTTTGTGTGTATCACTATGAGAAGCAGTGCCATAGGCTCCTCCATTTGGGGTTACATTGATTTGCACCATTAAAGTATTTCTGAGCCATATATTTTTCAATAGTAACATAAGATAATTGTATCACTACAAAGGCTTGCATCCTATGTTTGAAAATATAAAAAATGGATTTAAATAGATAAGCATATTGGATTAAAGGGGGTATACACATGCTAACGAAATTCCTCATCAAGTGGTTAAAGACATGCCTTATGAATATTCATTTTCATCCGATGTGTGACACGTTATTCAATAAATTTCCCTTTCTTTTATTAGAAATATAAAATATACAATATGTATGAAGATAATAGGAAATATACAATATACTGATTTTTTTAATAAATATTAATGGATCTTTTAAAGGTAAAATTGTTTCCACTTAATCTTACGACATCCTTAGTTTGATGAAATACAACATGCACTCATTTATTTATCTTGACCCTCTTGCAATATTTTATCTTTTTCCTCCGTGCCTAATATATGTTATCAATTAGAAGAGATCAAAGTTTTGTGTTGCGGGGACATAATATTCAATATTGACTTAATATTTTTTTTATCTTTCTATTTGCACTAACGAACCTTAATATGAAGAGTCCAACTTACATTATTTTAGAGGACAGCTAAGGTTGTTAGGTCCCTATACTACTAGTGTAACCCCTTATTGTTATTAGTGCAACCCCCTTATTGTATTATTGCGCCCATATAGTCCCCATGTTGTTATTATTATGCCCCATAGAAGCCCACTATTATTATTGTTGGGTCCCTACAATATTATTGTTATGTAGGCTCTGATTGTATTGGGACCTCTTAGACTCCTATATATAGAAAGGAGGTCTTTTCATTTGTATCATGCAAGAATTGTTCATTTATGTTATGTAAATGAGCTTTCCCCCTCGAAGAGGCTGACTTTGAAGTCGTTAATCTATCTTTTCTTCTATTTTATGAGTTGGTTGCATAACATTTGGTATCAGAGCTTTGGATTTTAGGGTTTTGCTTCTCCAAACAGGTCATCATAGCATTTTCGCTATAAATTTTTCCCTACGAAGTTTCAGAAGCTAAACAAAACCTGTTTGAGCCGAAATCGTTCTAAACTTCAGATCCGAATTTTAGATCTTCTCTTGCGATATTTTCGGAGATATGATCTGAGGAAGTTAGGGTTTTTGCAAGCTCCAGAATTCCATCGCAAACTAGTCATCGTGGATTTTTCACTATAATTGTTTTTCTACGAAGGATCAGACTCTGAAATTAAAACCCATTTGAGCAGAAATTGTCATGAAGCTCGAGCCCAAATTTCAGATCTTGTTTCGCTACATTTTCGGAGATATGGTCCATGACATTTAGGGTTTTTACAGGCTTCCAAATTACATCCCAAATAGGTGACCTTGGGAAAATCATCATAATTTTCTCTCTGAGCATCGAATTGAAATTTTGTAAGAAGTTACAAAAATATAGACTGTAGTTTTCTGTGTATTGTTTTCAGATATGAAGGTCAAAACAACGACACATGGTAGGTCGTACAAGTTCGATCTACTGAACCAGTCTATAATCAGGTCATCATAGGGGATTTGGCATAACTTTTCTTGAAGAATCCAATATTGATCAAACTGGTAGGGTTAGAAAGAGGACTCAGAGTGATACCATAGGCCAAAATTGTAGAACTTGAAGATCTGAAATTACATAGTTAGTACAGTTTAAATATCGAGCTCCTAAAAGCAAGAAACATAATGACTCGAATCAAGAAAATAGAAACACCTAGTAAGAAAAATTCGATGGATGATTTGAATAATGTGATCGAAGCTAAGATAAACACTTTTATATGTGCCACAGAAGCTAATATCGATGGTATGGAAGCAAATTTGAAGAAACACATGGAAGATTTGAAGAAATACTTGGAGGGTTTGAAGGAAGGTGGGACGAAGCTACTACAAGAAAGGCCTCCTAATGACGTAAAGGTAGGAGAGGAAACTCATGATGAGAAAAAAATAAATGTTAATCATGATTTCATAGAATATAACATTGGAGTGAAGACCCACCATATTCCAAAGATCGATATGAGGAAGTTTGATGGAAAGGATCCCATAACATGGATACTACAGATGGAGAAATATTTTGATCTACATGAAGTGCAACTATTACAAAAGGTACATATTGCATCTTTATATTTAGAACTGAATCAGTTTTTATGGTATAAAGGGCTTTGTTCTCATAAACAACTTGTCACCTGGTCAATTTTCATAGAGGAAATGATAGCACAATATGAGGATACAAAGAGAAACACCTTCTTTAGCCAATTGATAAATCTCAAACAAAAGGGTTCACTGGCAGAGCACATTTAGGACTTTAAAAAATTGAATATAAGGGTAAATGATATTCCAGAGAAACATAGGATTGATTTCTTCATAGGGAATTTAAAGGATAACATTCAACATGAGGTTCATCTTTGGGAACCTGATTCATTGGAGAAGGCATTCACATTAGCAAGAAAAATTGAAAGCAAAAGTATGGCAACAAAGAAGCCTGCCACTCACAACTATAAAGATGGAAGTGTTTTTGCTCCTAGAATTTCACCACCTACAAGGCTAACACCACAAAAATTGGAAGAAAAAAGAGAAAAAGGGCTTTGTTACAATTGTTATAGAAAATACAATAAAGGTCATAATTGTTATGAGAAGAAATTAATTTACATAGATGGGGAAGAGGAGCAAAAAAAGGAACAAGAAACGTTAAAAGAAGAGGATATAGACTAGGAACCAATCCCAAAGAAAGAAGAAATGAATCTCACCATATCTTGTAATGCATTGATAGGAATTACCACTCCTCAAACTCTCAAGATAGAAGGGCATATCAAGAAGAAAAAGGTAATAGTGTTGATTGATTCTAGTAGTACCCATAATTTTATTCATTGTAAGATAACCAAGGAATTGGATTGCTTTCTATATCCAACACCAGACTGTCAAGTAATGTTTGAAAATGGAGGAACCATAAATTGCTCTAGAAAGTTCCATAATATCAAGATATCCATGGCCGAATATGTCTTTAATATTCCAATGCTTTCCATTCCAATGGGTCGTGCACATGTTGTACTAGGAGTCCAATGGCTACAATCTTTGGGTATGATAACTTTTAATTTTCAAGAACTTTTCTTGTTTTTTTTGGGGGGGGGAGGAAAAGAAGTTGAATTAAGGGGTATCACAGGGAAACCAAGAAAGATAATCAACACTAACAACATGACAAATCTTCTAAAGAAAGAACAATTGGGTGTAATTGCACAATTATGTTCACTAGAGCTTCTCACATCGAAGTCATCTACTTCTCTAGATCTCCAAAACGTTTTGGACAATCATTTCAAGATATTTGAGACTACCAAAGTCCTCCCACCTATTCGTGATCATGATCATGTTATTCATTTGATTCCAGGAAGTTTTTCCCCAAACATCAGGCCTTATAGATATCCATATTCCCAAAAGAGTGAAATTGAACGCATGGTTGTAGAAATTCTAGAGGCTTGTATAATTCAACCTAGTCAAAGTT
>APFE030511253.1:0-55369 GCA_000404065.3 Pinus taeda
ATTTTCCTCATAGTAAAAAGGAGATCCAAGCATTCAACGGTAAGATGAACTTCTTACATCATTTTGTGCCAAATCTAACTAAACATTTGCGGGAAATTACAAACATTTTGAAAAACGATAGTGTAGTGAAGTGGACTGAAAAAGCTATCAAGTCTTTCAATTTGGTAAAGTTGGCTCTTTCTTCAGGTCCAATTTTGATCAGCCCAGATTATTACCATGATTTTATTTTATTTTCATTCACTTCAGAGCATACTATGGCAGTGGTTCTTATGTAGAAAAGAGACTAGCTCGAGAAGCCAATCACCTTTTTATCAGGACAATAAGAGATGCAGCCTTAAAGTATAACATTATTGAGAAGCAAGCTCTTGTCTTGGTGAAAGCTTTGAAAGATTTCTGAGTATATATTCTGCATTCTCATATTCTTTTTTATGTCCCTAACGCAGCCGTTAAAGATGTTTTGGTACAGACAGACTCGAAAGGGAGATGAGGCAAATGGATCACAACTTTGTTAAATTATGACTTGGAGATAAAGCCAACAAAGCTTGTCAAGGGGCAGGGTTTAGAAAAACTGATGGCGGAGTCTAATTTGCATGCCTTGGACATAAACTTGGTTGCTGCTATGTATGAAGAAGATGAAGACAACTCACTTGTTCAGGTATCTGAAATTTTTCTTCATTCACCTTGGTATTCAGATGTTGTATATGTGCTCTAGCGCCTTTCACCACCACTGAGAATGGCTAAAAGAAAAAGTAGAACTCTGAAATTAAGGGTTGCTAAAGTTTGTATTATGAATAATGCATTGTATTGGAATGATCTCAGAGGAATCTTGCTGAATTGTTTGGTTGAGGAGGAAGCAAAATTGGTCATGGATGATTTTCACAAGGGAGATTATGGAGGTCACCTATTTTGGAAGACGATGGCAAAAAAAATTTGAGAGCAGGGTACTATTGGCCTACCCTCTTTGGTGATGTGTATAAAACTATTACAAGCTATCATGAATGTCAAATTTTTCAGGGAAGGAGAAATTATAGCCACTACCTCTCAAGCCGGTTGAAGTAAGTGCTCCGTTTCAGCAGTGGGGCCTAGATTTTATTAGAGAGATCCACCCTACATCTTTAGCTCAACATAAGTGGATCTTAACAACAACAGATTATTTTACAAAATGGATTGAGGCAATTCCCACTTGGTAGGCCATAGATGTGGTAATAATTTAGTTTCTCAAAAATAATATTTTGTCACGTTTTGGTTGTCCTAACAAGCCGATTACATATAATGTAATAGATTTCAAATCTAAAAAGATGATTGATTTTTGTAACAAATATTAAATTACCTTGGGGCATTCTACTACATACTATCTGCAAGGTAACGGATTGGTGAAATCTTCAAATAAATCATTGGTTAACATTATCAAAAAGCTGCTGGAAACAAACAAAAAGAACTGGCACAAGAAGCTAGTTAATGCACTATGGGCGGATAGAGTAAGTCAGAAGAAATCAATTGGAATGTCTCTGTTTGAAATAGTATATGGTATTGACACGGTGTTCCTGACATCTCTCATAGTCCTGGTGGTAAAACTTCTGTAGGAAATTGGCAGTGAGGAGGATAATTTTTAGCGAAGAATAAACCAAATGATCCATTTATAGCAGATGGAGAGGAGATTTTCCAAAATACCTTCAGGCTGCAAGAGAGAATCAAGAAAATCTATGATTAGAAGGAAAAGGTATATAAGTTTTAGATTGAAGACATAGTGCTAAAGTGGGATGCTAGAAAAGAGGACAAAGGCAAGCACGGAAATTTTGAGAATCTATGGATGGGACCATATAAAATTGCTGCATATCGAGGTTAAAATGCTTTTCTCCTCAAAGAAATGAACGAGGAAGATTGTCCAGGAGGGCCAGTCAATGGTCGACTGCTGAAACGGTATTATCTTTGAGAAATTTTCTACTATCATAATGTCACTGTACATACCATTTTATTTCCTTCATTGCAAGTGTGTACTGTCATCATTCATTCAGTTTGGGGCCCGAAGTGAAGGCTATAAAACTTAAGGTCTGATGTCAGTTTTTGATTACTTAGTGTGGATTGTTTGAGTCAGTTTTCAGTCTTGTAATTGAGTCAAGATATTGTTTTTAGTTTGCTAAAGTTATTGACTCCATTTAGCCCAATGGAAGAGGCACTGTCTGCTTTCCAGAGATCTGTAGTTCTTGGCACCTCCCAGGAGCTACCATTCCCATTGGAGCTAATGTTAGTGTCGGTATCTTCATCCCTCCATCAGTGATCAAAATTCTCTTTTTGCATGCATTTTAGGTGTCCCATCCGATCATCTGCATTCCATTAGGTCATGGATCAAATGATGGTAGTGGTTCATTATCCAATTTCCCTCATGGTCTTTACCTGCTAGCCTATTTTTACAAGTTTAGGTCATTTACAAGCATCTTTTGTCATTACATTGGCAAAAGCCATTTTTAGGGTTTTAGGTCTCATTAGGTCTAGGGTTTGTCACCATAGTCATGAAAAAGTTCAATAAGAGTCAACAGGCACATGAGAAGGTCAAATAAGGTCTCAAGACCAAAATTTCAATGATATTATGCTCAACAAGTGATTTTTCCTCAAAACCCTATTTTGAGGAAAAACAGATTTTTTATTTTCTATGTATAAAAATTTCATGTAATTTTAATTTTCCTATATGTAATAAGTTTAGACTTGCTACCCTTGGTCACCTTGCCAACTCCAGCTTCTACAAGAAACAAAAACATCAATGCATCAATTCATCAAACAAAGTTCAATTCATGACTCAAACTGCAAAAAGAAAAACAGAGCTTTTAAAAGCAAAGTGACTTTAACATTAGCAAAGTGGGTTTTGAGATGGGTGAAAAATTAAAATCATGCATATTTAAAGTGAAAAAGGTCCTCTTTGTTATTTCATTATGCAAATTCACTCTTGGAGAACAAAAATTGGGTTTGTGGGAGAAAGAGGAAAAATTAGGCAAAAATCACGAAAATTTGGTGGCGCTACGCATCTGGGCACCGACGTTATGCACCTACCTGGTGCTATGCATCTGGTGCAGGTTTTACAAAGGTAATTGAATGGGCACTATGCACAAAAAGTGTGCTACGCACCTGGGTGTTGGTGCGACGCATCTGTTGTTGGAGCTTCAAAACCAATTTTATCACTTTCCCCTACCTCAAAATGCACCAATAACCTCTTGGAAAGTAAGTACACCCTCTCATTTGTCCTGGCAAGAGATTTTTTGCATCCATGGTGGTGACTTGAATATTGAAAAACAAACCCTAGCTGTCACTAAAACTATCTTCCCAAGCTTGTCTAGGGTTTTATTGTTTTTGCTGTTTTCACTCCCTTGTGATTATTTTCCTATATCCCATCCCCCTGCACCTAGTTTCCCTAAATCCATTCCTCTTTTCCCCTCCCATTGACACTCACCTTACTCCCTATCACCAAAACCTAAGCCCTATACATAATTCCTACCATTCTGAAAACCCTAATTCCCATTTTCCAAACCCTATCATTCTCTAAAACTTTACTGCCATCATCAAACCCTCATTCACAATCCTGTTATCAGTCAATCTTTTTATCCCCAAAAGAAAAACAATAGTCTTCCTATATTTGAGAAAATATCTTCATACTCATCCACATTTGCAAGAATGAAAACAGATTCAACATATGAGAAGGATGATGAAATTGTCAGTGATTCTTCCCAAGAGGTTCATGCACCAAGAAAACCACATAAAGGAGGAAAACACATCCGGGAGGATCCCACCACTCTCACAGAGTTACTAGTTTGCCCTCTTGCGTTAACATACTTTAAAAATTAGTCTTGCTACCAGTTTTGTGAGATGGTGGAGAGGGTGAAATATCACCATGAGCTTGCTAGGTTATTTTTTCTTAATATTCACAATGGCTAGGTGAACCTAGCTAGTGTTTCTTTCTCTTTGACACCTGAAACTATTGCAGCAGCAACAGGCATCCCTAATGTGGGAGAACAATGGAATAAGGGGCAACATGTGGGTAGAGAGCATTATGAGCCTTACATCAAGGCTAGTTATCAAAGTCAAATCAATAGGGTCTTTCCTTTCAGATATCTACAAGACACTTATGCTCCACTTATAAAATTCATTGTCAAATATTTCACCTGTGAAGGGAGGTTTTCTCGTTTGTATACTTACCATGTTAGATTGCTGATGCACTTCACTAGAATGAGGATGATGAACCTTTGAGAAGATGGCTACATATGTGTAAAAGAAACCTCTTCCTCAGCAGTTCAGTAGCATTTATCATTTTTCATTGATTAGGATTGTTGTTTTGCATCAGCTAAGCTTGTTGAATGTTTTATGGGATACTTTCATTGCACATGAGGTATTCAAAAGCCCTCAGGTGACTCCATCAGTGCTTCATGAGGAAGGAGGGCCTTCAAACTAGCCAGATGTTCATGAGACTCAACCTATAGGCGTTCCAGTATTTGTCACTTATGAGAAAGGCACAAAGAGACTATTTGCAGTTGCCAAACGAGTATTATCTCCACCATGGGTGGAAGGGGTGTCATTCTCTTCACTGGACAACAGACAAATGCTATCTTCACTTGGTGTGAAAGGGGCTTTGCCTTCTTCTTCAGCAGAGTAGGTACATGATAGAGGAAAGAAACCATTTCATGATGAAGGGTCTTTTGAAGGCCAAGACAGGGATTTCATTTTGATTGAGGAAGAGGACACTAATTTGCACTCACTCAAGGATGAGATCATCAAGGAGCAGGAAGCTGAGATCCAAAGCTTATCAATTAACATTGAGAGGGCTAAATGGATCATTAATTACCTTGAGCAATAGAACAAGCAACTGGAAGACAAACAAACAATCATGGAACTGCAAAACATAAGGGAAAACTAGCAGTTGGAAAAGAGAAGGAAGGTCAAGTTAACTTCACTAGAGCAAGAAATGGAGGCTGACCGAGAATCATGGTTAGAGAGGGCAAACATGCATTTGGAAAAGCTGCTAGAAAAGGCTAACAAGGAGAAGAAAATGTTGTGCCACATGGCTTATCACTATTTGGCTCGGAACAAAATTTGTAAGGCAAGGATAAGAAGCCTAAAAGCCAAGTTAAAGAGAGCTTTGAGGAGAAAAACAGAGTGAGATAAGCTCAAGATCTTGGCTGAAGCCTCATTGGCTTAGCATAGCACCTAAAAAGATCACTCATTAAAAATTTCAAGAAATTTTGTGAAGTTTTTGTCATTTTTGAATTTTTGAGGCAAAAAAATAGGTTCTTCTGACAGGTGCATAGCGCTAGTGGCACTATGCTTTTGATGGGGGCATATTATTGCAAAATGGCTTGCATATTTGGAATCAACATGAAAAAATATGCTTTCTCAAAAATGGCTAGAAAATTTGGGCAAGTTTTAAACCTCCAAAAGGGTGAAAAACACCTCAAAAACGCCCTTTCTGCCACTTTTTTTCCACAAAGGAAGCAATCTTGGGCGATTGCATTTTTGGAGGGGAAAATGGACACCAAATTAAAAAATTCCACTTTTCCTAGAAGGTAGATAGACATGCCTTTCCAACAAGCCATCTTAGATAAAATTTAGTGAAGGGAAAGGCCTCCAAATTCAGCTTGGAAAAATCACTATGCAGAAAAAAATGGCGCTACGCATAGGAGAAATTTTTGCTAATTTTGCTCAAAACTCAAAATTTTCACCTAGTTTTTTGTCAGTTTGACTTTTTCTCTCTCATGGTCAAACTCATGATGTAAATTGATGTAAACTAATGTTCTTTGATGTAAAAATGATGAAAATTGACCGAAGGAGGTAGATACATCATGTATAGATGGTTTTGAACTGAATGAATCAGTTTCCATAGTTTTAGAGGCAAACTGTTCCATTGCCTATTTTTCAGTTCTTAGTTTAGATCTTGTTGAAACAGCTCTTAGACTCATGGATTCGACCCCTAATGGTTATGTTAGGTGGTTTTATGCCTATATCTTTTACTTTCTTAGTCATTTATAAGGTTGGACTCTTGTGGATGCATTGAGCACTATTGTACATCACTTTTGCAGTTTGGCAAGGAAATAAACCAGGGTTTTGCAACATTTTGTGGGATTCTTGTGGTAATGTGATTTAGCATAGTTTCCTTCTCAGTTATTCAGTGATATTATGTTTATGTGTGCCATCATCTCTTTTATTCTTCATAGCTAATTGAATCAAGTGTAAAAGGTAGAATTCATTGATGTTTCAGTGCTATACCTTGGGGTTTATTTAGTTTTACATGTTTTCTACTTTTTTAAGAGGACTCATGAAACTTGCATGCCCTCTCTAGCTCATTCACCAATATTTACACTCACCATTACACTCATTTGAAAGTGCTAAAACACTTTCCTACCTCGCCCCACAGAAACCTTTGCAAATCTGTGTTCATTTCCCGGACCCAAAGCTGTCTTCCTCATCTGATCTAGCAACCAACCATTAAAACCAAACAAATTCTTCTGAGCAAGCATACCTAGCCTAAAATTAGTTTTTATATCAGTCATCTCAAGCCTTCCTTGATGAAGTTTCACTGAGATTGACAAGGAGAGAGACCTCTCCCTACCTGGTACGGCTAGCTATCATGTTAAGCGTGGTTTGATGTTACCCTAGACCTGCCTTTCTCAGCCTGAGGTAGATCCAGGCACTAACACTACCCACACCACCACCCACTTCACCTCCCTCACCTCCATCTCCACCCACTCCACCTCCACCACCTCCACAGTTCAGTATGGCAAGCGTGATGAAACTACTAGTATTCAGAGGAGTGGGGAATGAAGATCCAGACCAATTCTGGTTCATGGTAAGAGCAGTATGGGAAGCACAAGGTGTCACAGAAGACAATATTAAGAAGGTTACATTGGTAAGCGCACTGCAGGATCACGCATTAACATGGTACATCAAGCACTCTAACGACCACCCAAATGGAGGGATAGCAGAGATCTAGAACGTGCTGAACAAGGAATTTAGTAGGCCAAAGTTAGAAACACAATCAATCATCAGGTTTAAAGCAATTGCAATGCTCCCAAGTGAGACTCCCTGGGATCTGGATCAATGGCTGAAGAGTACAATTCACAAAGCCAATATGACATTGACAGATGGACAACATCACGAACGGTTTGTAGCATCTCTGACACTGCACTTGAGGACAGTACTGTCACAACAGAAACTTTCCACTCAGGCTAAAGTGTTAGAAATGGCAATGAGATTACATGAAACCCCGATACAAGACCTTGGGTTGGGAGTTCAACAAATCCACGCGCAACTACATAATTTGTGTTTGGAAATGCAAAGCTTGAAGCAGGATAGGGCATCGCAGCTAGAGGCGTGCAGGGAAGTATGGTGCATAAAATGCAAAGTCCAGGGCCATGACAAGGATCATTGTCCAGTGTTTACGAACTACTTGGCAAGAGGAGGGCTAATGTCGTTGAGATCGGAGGCACAGGTAGGGCCAAGCATGGCACCTGATTTATGGTGCACGATCTATCAAATAGGAGGGAAACACATGACATAAAATTGTTACTGTTGTAAAATTATAAACAGACACCCCAACAATTATTTTGTAATTTCTATAGGTCGGTAGGTCACAATGAGCACACTTGTCGCAGTTACGAGCTAATGACGGATCAAACCCTTGCCTATAGGATGCAGAATGAAATACGAGCCCTCAACCCAGATGCAGGGATGGAATGCCCCAAATTTTAGGGGCGAGGTCAAGGACGAGGCGGAATGGGACTAGGAAGGGGTCGCAGACAATTAATCTGTTACAGTTGCGGAGAACTAGGGCACTATGCCCGTGATTGTACCAACTCAGCAATGATATCTTGTTCGTATTGTGCTCAGTTTGATCATGAAACAATAGATTGTCCTATTTTGATCACAAAGATGTGTGAAAAAGGGGTATTCTAGCCTCCCCCGACTCAGAATATACAAATGATGAGGTCTAAACCGCGCGAAGAGAACCTGAATGTAAACATGATGCTCAGAAGTGGTACGACCATGGGAGAGGATACGGGGAAGTAGTCAGAGGAAAGTACGTGGATTCGTAAGGCTCATGCGAAGGAACCCAAGTTTGACTTAGAACGCGCAAAGGAGACATTCATGGAAGCTAAGAATAGCTTCACGAAGGCCTCCACTTCTGGTAGTAAGGATTGAATATAGCCAAGAATGGATCCTTCAATGCTCACTACCTTTCTGGAGACATGCATGAAATTTCTGCACGACAGCAAGGCAATTAAAGGAATACAGGAGCTAATCACCAAGTGCACAGGGTTAGGAGAACCACACGTAGTCTGTGGTAAGCTCCAGCATTGCAACAATAATGCTGCAACTCCTAGGGCTCCCTTTTTTTTTTTTTATCAACCCGGTAGTTCGTAACAAACTTGGAAGCGACAGTGCTGTATGCACAAGTACTAGCTCTTACAACAGGCTGTCACTTGATTAGCTGGCACAAGTTCACTAGGAGCTCAAGCTAACTTCTATGAGTTCTCAGAAGAAGGTGATGGAAGAAAGCTAACTCAAAAGAGGCTATTCTACTTGCAGAAAGAGGATGAAAGCTAAAAGGAAACGCAAGCCCTAGTTTTACCCACTAACCCTACTTTTGCCAGAAAAAGAGTTGAAATTACTGAAATGGATGCCATGGACTACTATCAAGGTAAAATACATGTACTCAAGCTACTTTTGAGGGAAAATGTGGAAGAACCATCTTTTTGTACTTTTGAGCAATTTTATGTAGAATTATTATGTTTGTGTTTTAACTATTTGTGATTGTGCAGAGGTTTGGTGGAAAAGGGAGATGGAGTTGGCTATTGCAAATGATAAGGAAGGTGTGGAGAGGACCTAAGGAGTCCCTAGCACTCTTCTGGAGATTTCCATTGTGATTAGACTTCGAAAAATTTCTTGCATGAACTTCTATAGGAAGTCTGCAGGGGATCTATAAGAAGTTCTACAAGAAGAGGCCGAAAGTGATTTTTGAAGGTTTGGAGGTGGAAAAATGGCGGGAAAAAGGAAATAAAGGTTGGATGAGAGTGTTAGAGGGTCTAGGACTCTGTCAATGAATATCAAACATGAAGGAGATGGTTGGATTGGTTCAAAGGATAAGAAAGTGGTTTTTCACAAAAAACGTAGAAATTAGGGCTTTTTGGGAAAGTGTGGTGAATGAGTGGAGAAAACCTTGCGAGATGGATTGGAGTATGTTGGGTGATGGAAGGATGATAATCTGGGATGGTATTTAAGTGAGTTGCACACGTGCTTCTAAAAACCAATTCAAGGAGAATTAAAAAAATAGAGTTTTACCTATTTTAACCTAATTCTGCCCTAAAAACCAAAAAAGTGTTGAACATAACTTTATGAACAGGAAATGATGCAAGAAAGCTATGAAAACTAAACAAGGAAAAATCCAAGCATGTAAATACAAATGATATCAACTTCTCCAACTTGAAATCACACACTAGCAATTGTTTGGAAAGAAAAAACAATGTTTTGGTGGCAGCAAGAGTGCCTTGGTCCCAATTCATGGTCCCACAGAAGGAGAAAGGAGATCAAAGCCTGCTTGGTGGAATTTTTGTGAATCTTCTTCTATTATTGTAGAAAACTACCTAATCAATCTTGAAACCAGAACAACTATTCTAATCATCAAAAACAACCTAAGTAACAAAGCAAGATTTAATCTAAACATCAGAAATTATTTCATGGATGCAAGGAAAACACATATAAGTACAAGAAGGAGGTACTAGGCACTTGCATTGGGCCCAAACCAAAGAGCTACAACCCCCTTAGAAAGATCAGTGCTGGTTCAAGGTTGGATTCATATTCATTGATCAAAAAATAATAGTCACATCCTAAAATTGTCTACAGAAAGAGCTCGAAAATGAGCTAAATGTAGGGCTGCACTAAAGTGCGAAAATAGATTGTTCAATAGCTAACCTACTGAGGCATGAGGCCTTCTTATTTATACAAGTTGAGGACTCCTAATAGTTCTCCTAAACTTTAGGAACTCGGCTGCTAAAACTTGCATATAACAACAACTTCACTAGACCTGCTCGGCTGCCCTTGTGATCATCGATGTGGTGGCCTTTGAACTCCGAGCTGCTAGTGGAGAACTTGAGGAAGGGGTCATCAATGTAGGAGACACCCTTCCTATAAGTCCTTAGCTTGGTTTCTTTAAGTTTTGGCTATCAATATGCTCATAAATGCTTGGTCTTGGTCCAAAAATGTCCAAAATTCTGTAATAAACACTCACCAGACTTTGTGGTAAAGTGACTATCCCCATTCACTCAATTAAAATAAATATACTAAAAAACATGCACAAAACTATGGAGAATGGTGGATTAAATGGAAACAATAAGCAAGATGAGCCCATATAGTTACCCATTTCTGGGGCTCATCATCACCCCCCTGCTGAATGGGTTGCTCATCCTCTGAGCAACTAATCTAGTTCTTCATCCTTGATGGCTTTAACAACTTCCTTGACATCCCATGCTTCTGAGGTGATGTCTTCTTCCCAGTCATAAACCCTACCTTTCTGTCTACCTCCTCCCATTACCCATGTTCTTCTTCTTCGTTTACCCCTTCCAGTAGTCTTAAGAGTAGTGGAGGAATGAACTTAAGGCCAATCCAGTTGGCTTTCAGGTTTTGCATTGATTGTTTGTATAGAAGCACTCTCACCAAGGCCTCCCTCATTCTGGTTGGGGGGTGATACTCCTTAATCTTTAAGCTGTAGGATAGTTCATTCAATCTCCTCATATAAGAATGAAGGCAATCATCACCAAATAATCTATCCATATCTTCAAAATGGGTGATAGCTTGCACTTGCCTTTCAACATAATCTGGGAGAACTTGAGGGTTGTTGGCAAGGTGTTGATGAGCATATATGAGAGTTGAGGGGTCTTTTGGTTCTGCCCTAATTAGCAGGGGCTCATTCAGTTCCTTGGCCATGATCTGTTGAACTTCCACTGCTATTTTTTCCTCATGGCTCATCAAGGAAGCCATAGCCATGAGCTGTACACCTCCTAATGCAGCATTGCGGTCCCAAAAGTTCATATCAGGGAGTGCCATATTATGTAAGTAAAACTCTGCTAATTTGGCCTTGTCCCCAGTCAAACTAGTAGCACACAGATGCATAAAATGACCATAATTTTGGAAAGGGATTGTGCCCCTTTGGGCCAATGTCCTAATTTGGAATTAGAGCCATTGGTCTTTAAGATACAATGCATAAGATCTGGCCGGTTGTCTACATTGCAAGGCTTCCATTGCCCAACTGGCCATGCAGGCCATCTGGGCTTCTCTCTCCTGCAACTGCTATTTTAGCATCAGTATTTCAGCTGTTGCTTGAGACTCCCTCTCTTGCTACTGCTTTATCATCATTTCAACATCAGGCCGTGTCTCTTCCCTTGGTTGTTGTTCCTCTGTTGTTTCCTGATCTGCTAGGGGACCTTCCTGTAGTTGTTGTTCTTCAAAAATCTATGTTATGTCTACCCTTTGAGTTTCCTATTGCTGTAACTACTTTTTCAGTAGTGCATTTTCCTCCTGTAGCTGGGCTCTTTTAATGTTTTCATTGTGTCTCACTATTGCCAACTCCCTTCTTAATTCTTTCAGCTGTTCTTCCATATGGCGTATATCTGCAACTCCCTTGGATTTAGCAATTTTCATCCAAGTGTGTGCTCTAATTCTTTCTTGTTCTAATTCAAAGAAAAGGGGTATAATTAATTTTTGTGGGATGATCTTCCCACCATCTAGCAAGTTGTAATACGAGCCCAAATTAGGCTGAGGGCTTCGTTCGAGTATCTCCTCGGTCTTCTCTTCTTCTTGTGACTGTTTCACTGCCTCCTCTTCCAAATTTTCAGTCTCCTTTAGCTTGGTTAGAATTTGCAGTAGAGAGGTCTTAGCTTCCTATAGAACTGTGTTGGTGTCCATCAGTCTGATTCCTTCCTTCCAGGTGGAATTTTTGGGACTTCCTCTCTGTAAGTGATAGATATTTTTGAGGGGCATTCCTCCCTTTTCTCAGTAGGGGCATCCTCAATTATTATAGGTTCTTTTGATGGTGGCTGTGGCTTGCCCACCTTTATCTTGGTGCTCCTTCTGGCCTTGAAATACATGGCTGCTTCTCTTTTTCTTTTTCCTTTTTGTGTTATTGGTGTGCTCAATGTAGCTAGCACCGCTGCTCCTTCTTTTGCCAAGGTTTCAGAGGATGTTTCTTCCTACCATTGTTCCACTTCATCTTCTGCTATCTTTTCTGTGCCTACTGTTTTTGCTTGTGTTTCTGCTATTTCGGGCAATGGTTTCTCTGATTCTTGCTGTGTTCTTGGCTTGCTTGTGGCAGTCCTCTTTTCGCCTTTCTCAGGCTTTTTCTTCTCACTTTCTGTTCTTTTCCTTTTCTCTGTCTTTGGGGTGGTCTTCTTTTCTTCTTTAGGTATTATAGTGGGTTTTTCAAGTTTCTCTTCTGCTTCTTGTTCCTCTATTTCCTGCTCTTCCTCTGTCTGAATATGTGGTGTCTCCTCATGCACTTTTTCCTAAATTTCCTCTTTCTCTTCCTCCTCCCCACTGCCAGATGGGTTGATATCATCAGTCAAAGTTTTGATGTCATCATCTCTGGACATATTTCTCAAAATGCCCCAAACTATGGGAGTGGTATATGTATGTAAGGCATCTTCTACCAATAGTTTGATGAGCCCATGGTGGGCCAACTGGTTTGTGACTCTTGCATTTAGCTTGGTACTACATTCTATTAAAGTTTGGAGGAGGAAATATGGGAGAATCAGTTTTTTAACTGGAGGCAGGTCCATCCCATAATTCATGTAGTAACCTGAAGTGATAACCATAAATTATGTTGAGCCTTCCTTCACAAGTGACATATTTCATTATTTGGTAGTTGACTTCATTCCATGGAGGAGGTAAGATTATCCTTCTAACCCCATTTTTATCCTCTATAGGATCCTCCCCAGGTTGAAAAAATGCCTTCTTGGCCACATGTCCCAATGCTTTTTCCTCCTTGCTCCAAGGGAGCCTAGGTGGAAGGCCTATGATTTGATTGATAAAATCAGGGGTGAGTTTTAGGGACAGGCCCCTAAAACTGACCGTGACATGTGTTTTTGAATGGGGTCTTAAGGCCATCAGAAATTCTTCAGTTACCTCATCATCATATCCATGTATTCTTTCAAAGAAAATAATCCAATTTGCCCTAGTGAAGAGGGCCACCACCTCAGGGTGCTCATTTAATTGGTTGGAGTTCAAGGGCTCCTTCCTCATAAACCCTCCTGGCATGGTGTTGATTGGTATCTGAAGTGCTTAAGTGAGGAGAAAAACAACAATTTCAAAGAAAATCAGAGACAAAGGGACAACTGAGTTTTGCTTCTTTTTTCTCTCTGAACTATAGGAGGAATTTCCATGTGCTCCTTCTCACAACATCAAATTGCAATATTTCCCTTGTTTCAAATTGCTATTATCCTGAATTTGATCTTCTGCTTTTGGAAAGAAAATATTTTTTTTGACAGAACAAAGGATAAATAACACAGGTTATTTCTTAAAGAATAGACAGATATGCAATTTCACTTCTTTTCCACACAGGCTAGATTTTATGATTGCAAGTGTTTTCTTTATAGCAGAATATGAAAAAGAAGAAGACAGAGTTCGAATGCAGAGAAGAAAATAGAGAACTGTGTAGAACTTAGGGAAAATATGTAGGAATACTTTTAAACTTCATTATCCTTTCTTTCAATCCAATTCTGTGTTTTTAACCCACCACCTTATATAAATAAGTCCTATGCAAGGAGGTTTCTCGAGCCTACCTCGCTTTAAGCAAGAATTCTGGTAAAAATCTCGGGTTTTCATTCTGCTGGTTGTTCTTTGGCTTTCATGTAGAATTTTTCCTATAGAAATTCTCCAGCTCCTGTAGCATGCAGTAGGGCTCCCGTAGAATTCAGCAGGGCTCTTGTAAAGCCTGATAGGAAAGAGGGTTTTGAAAAACTGGCAAAAAACTGGCAGAGGACAACTGGTTTGCTGCTTTGAAAGTGGTAGAAGAAAAATGCAGTCGAGAGCTTCGTAACATGAAAATGAACCAAAAGGGTGGTGGAGGCTTAGAGTGCATTGTACTTAACTGTTGGCATAATCCATGGTGAGGAGATGAGGTGGCCGGATGGGTGCATTATCCCCATCCGGACCGTTGGTTTGATGCCAGTGTCATTAGGGTTCCTCATGCTGCCTGACCACCACCACCTCCCTTACTCCTGTTATCCACCACCACCACTACTAGTTTCAAATGCCTTCTTCCCGAGTTGGCCGTCGATTCCATGTAATTGACCATTCCCACAGTTCTTGCAATTTTTAAATATTATTCATGTAATCGAGGAATAGGTTTAGGCACTTACCTGCTTAGTCGTTGTTGTGTTATGCGTATTTCGGATTTTGGCACTTTGTTTCCTCGTTGTTGTTGCTGTTTGCGCTTTTCATGCTCGGCCTTGGGTTTTCCCAATGGAATCCCATTCAAATATTTCTCTTCATATGTCCTGCTGTGCTGACCCTGTCTCTGGAGTATTTTTTTCAAAGGGATCAGCTGCTACAGGAATCCTATAGGATTTCATGTAGTTGCTTCTTCACTTGAAATTCAAGCTAGTATGTGAGTAGGGCTAAAACTGCTAAAGAAGGTCTCGAATGAGAAGAAATCATAGCTAGAGAGTATCAGGTAGGGATGAGTGAAACTTCTGTTGCCTTGATTTGTCATTTTTTATTTTTGTTGTGTGGTTGCAGGATGACAGAAATAGAATATTTGTATGTGGCTGTGCAGGGACAAAAACAAGTGAAGATGTAGGTGTACAGGGATGGAATGGCGAAATGGGAAGATGGATGGTGGTAAAGAGGTTCACAGGGCTGCTAGACAAATTTCCAACCCTCGTGTTCTGTTTTAAGATGG
This sequence comes from Pinus taeda, assembly GCA_000404065.3. NCBI lineage: Eukaryota > Viridiplantae > Streptophyta > Pinopsida > Pinales > Pinaceae > Pinus > Pinus taeda. The sequence goes on from APFE030511253.1 coordinate 14,930, forward strand.
ATTTTGTCCTTCCTGTAATTTCTACAAGATCCTCCTGTATGTTAGTGTCAGTATCTTCATCCCTCTGTCAGAGATCAAATCCTCTTGTTGCATTGCATGTTAGGTGTCTCGCTCAGTCAGCTGCATTCCATTAGGAGCATGGATCATTTGATGGTAGTGGCTTGTTGTACATTTTTCCCTCATGTCCTTTACCTGCTGGCCCATTTTCATTTATCAAAAGCTTCTGCAGCCACTTTTTGTCTTTACAATTTCAAGAGTTGTTTCTAGGGTTTCACTTACATTAGGTCTAGGGTTTCATCAAAAAAGGGTTTCAAAATGTTAAATAACAGTTAGCATGCACATGAGGAGGTTCCAGTACCAATAAATTTCATAATCAATTGCTCAGAGATGTATTTTTCCTCAAAAATATGTTTTGAGGAAAAACAGAGTATTTTAGGTTTTATTGTATTAATTCATGTATTTTCAGTTCTCTTGTATGTAAAACAGTTTAGAGGCAACCCTGGTCTCCTTCCCAAGTCTCAGTAGCTCCATCCCCTGCAAAGTAAACAAAAATCAAGAAAGGTCAAGTCATTCAGTTCATCAAAAGCTCAAATAAAGTGAAAAGCTCAAAAAACAGAGTTGAAAAGTGAAGTCACATTGTAAACATTATACAAGTGGGATTTTATGAAACAAAAATTAAAAGTCCTTGTATATAAATAATTTCCTCAAATCAAAAGCTCATTTTCATTCAAATAACAAAGTGTGAGTAAAGTGAAGGTCGTGTTGAGCAAAGGGAGCGAACTTGGAGAAACATGTGTAAAATTGTAGGCGCGGTGCACTGGGTGAGAGACACGGTGCATACAAGAGACACAATGCATAGGGCCGCGATTTTTAGTGTAAACTTGTTTTGGCGCGGCGCACACAGGAGGCATGGCACGTTGGGTTTGAGGCACGATGCATAGAGCTGCCAAGCCCGACTCTCTTCAAAACTCCCTCAAAATGCCAAAATCACTCAACACTTCCATTGTGCAAGTAAGTTAAGCCCTCTTCATTGCTAGTAAAGGAGTTTTTCATACAATTTATGGTGGCTGTCTAAAACAAAAATCAAACCCTACTTCCTTGCTATTTCTCAAGAAACTATTGCCTAGGGTTTGCATTCGTTATTTTGGCTGCCAAGTTAATTCTGCCATTCCCTCACTTTTTCACTCCATTTATTTTCCCAACTTATTCCCCCATTCCCTAACTCCCATATTCCCAAAAATAATGTACCCCTATCCTGAAATCCCATTTTCCCAAATCCTAAATATAAATCCCCAAACCCTAATTGTTGTCCCTAAAGCTTACATATCACTCCCTAAACCCTTGTTTCCCAAACCAAACCCTATCCTAACAGTCCCAAAATCCCTCATACTCTCTCCATCCACAATCCCTCATATACTTTTCCATTGGTGGCAGAAAATTAAAGACACCATAAATTTCCTACTACTCACCAAGAAAACTCACTTACTAGCAAGCATGGAGTCTGATCCTTCATATGACCGTGAGGAAGAGACACACAATGACTCTCCTACAGAGGTACATGCACTAAGGAGACCTCATAAAGGTGGCAGACATATACAAGAGGAACCTACTACCCTTGCTGAGCTACAAGCCTGCTCTCTCGCCATCACATGATTCCAACACTAATCCTGCTATGAGTTCTGTGAGCTGGTTGCTAGAGTCCAATATCACCATGAGTTGGCCCAGTTGTTTGTGCTTCACTTACATTATGGTCAAGCCACTCAAGCTGGTGTAACATTCACTTTAACACCAGAATATATTTCTCTAGCAACCAACATTCCTAATATTGAAGAGTAATGGAATAAGAGGCAACAAATTGACAAGCAACATTATGAACCATACATCAAGCCCGATTACTTGAGGCAACTCAGCAGAGATTTTCCCTTTCGGTATCTGAAAGACTCATATGATCCTTTAATGAAACTGATAATGAAGTATTTCAGCTGCGAGGGCCAGTTTTCTTGCCTCTATGCCTATCATATCAGGTTGCTGATGCACTTTACCAGGGTGAGAATGATGAATTTCCCCTAATTCATGTGCCGAAATATTGAGAAGATGACCACCCTAGTACAACACAAGATTCCTCAGCAGCAGTTCAATAGTATATATCATTTTGCTCTCATTAAAATTGTGGTCATGCATCAGCTCAGTTTGCAGGGGATCACATGGGAGGACTTCATTTCTCATGAGTTCTTCATAGCTCCTCAGGGACCTCCAGAGGCTTTGCATGAGATAGGTGGACCTTCATATCAATAGGAGGGTCATCAGACACAGACCGCTAGTATGTCGGTGTTTATCACCTATCAAAAGGGCACTAGACGGTTATTTGTAGTAGCAAAGCGAGTATTATCTCCACCCAGGGTGGAAGGTGTCTCACTTCCTTCATCAGCACAGTAGATTCAGGACAAAGGCAAGAGGCCATTACAAAATGAGGGGCCTTCAGGTGAGCAGGAGATTGATTTCATTCTCATTGAGGACGATGATATTGATTTGGGCCCACAAAGCTCAAAACTCAAAGAGGTCATCTAGGAGAAATAGGCGGATATCAATGCTTTGTGCCTCAACTTGGAAAGGGCTAAGTGGATAATAAAGTACCTAGAGCAAAGAAACAAGCAGCTTGAGGATTAGCAAGTGATTATGGAGTTGCAAAACGTACGAGAGAACCGCCAAGTTGCCAAAAGGAGGAAGGTGGAGTTCACATCACTAGAGCAAGAGATCAATGCTGATCGGGAATCTGGCTTGAAAGAGTTAATATCAACTTAGAAAGGTTGTTGGATAAGGCCAACAAGGAGAAGACATTGTTGAGGCATATGGCTTATCATTACATGGTGAGAAACAAAGTACGTAAGGCAAGAATCAGGAACTTGAAGGCAAAGTTAAAGAGGGCATCGAGGAGGCGAATAGAGCACGATAGACTTTAGATATTGGCTAAGGCTTCCTTCACCAAACACAGCTCTAGATGGAGAAGACTCAGCCAAAATTTCAAAAAAATTTGGACACTTTTTGCATTTTTGACATTTTTGGGCTAAAACATAGAATTCTCTGCCCTATGCGCCGCGCCACCTGGCGTTCTCTTTTGATGGGAGCCTCCAAATGACAAAAGCTTAACATTTGTGGATTTGGCATGAAAAAATATGCTTTCCTACCAATGGCCAAGAAATTTTGATAGGTTTTGAGCCCTCAAAAAGGTAAAAAACACTCAAAAAATGACCTCACTCCCCCTATTTTGACACACATGAAGCAGTGTTGGGAGAACTCAATTTTGGAGGGGCAAATGGAGGCCAAATTCAAAAATTCCACTTGAGTTGGAAAGTAGACAGGAAGAAATTTCTAAAAAAGATACTTGGAGCAAATTTGGACATCGGGAAGGCCTCCAAAATTGGCTGCAAACAGGTGCTATGCATAGGGACATCAGCGCGGTGCATTGGGTAAATTTTGCTTAGTTTGACCAAGAACACTCTGTTTTTTGCCTAGCATTTGACAGTTTGACTTTTTCTCCTTCTTAATGTCAAAATTATGATTTAATTTCATGTAAATTTATGGATCATGATGTAAATATGTCAAATTTTCACTTATGGAGGTAGATTCATCTATCAAAAAGTTGTTTCCAACTGAATGAATAAGTTCCCTAGTTTCTAGAGGCAAGCTGTTCCACTGCCTAATTTGTAGTTCTCTGTTTAGAATTATTTGGAACAGCTCCTAAACTTGTGAGCTTGACCCCTAGAGGCTAGGATGAGTTATGGCTTGTCTATATCTTGTGATTTTTCAGTCATTAGCATGGTTGGACTCTTGAGAAAGCTTGGAGCTTTATTGTATACTCATATCAGTAGTTTTGGCTAAGGAATAGAGACCAGGATTTGCAACACTCCTTGGGATTCATGTGGCAATTTGTTTTGGTACAGTGCTTTCTTCTGTAATTGTGAATTTACTTATGTGTTATGTATGCCATTATTTATCTTATTTCTTCTTAACTAAATCAAACAAGGGTGAAGGTAGAATCCATTGAAATTGTAGTGCTCTACCTAGTGTTTGCTTTAGTTTTTTGATGTTTTCAGCTGTTTGAAGAGGATCCATGGCTTTTATTGCCTTCTTCAGCTCCTCACTTGTCTAATCTCTCCATCTCACTCAATTTGATGTGCCAAACCAGTTACCTACCTTGCCCCATTGAGATCTCTGCAAAACTGAGCCTCATTCCCTGCACCCAAAATCTGCCTTTCCATTGGAACCAACAGAAAAAAATCTTTTTATTCAAATAAACTCTTTGCATACATACCTAGCCGAAAATCAGTCATCATATTAGTCATCTCAAGCCCTTATTGATCATATTTTTTCTGATATTGACCAGGAGAGATCCCTCTCTCGACCTAGTAGGGCTAGCTACCAGGTTAAGCGTCGTTTGATGTTGTCCTAGATCCTACCTTTCTCAGCCTGAGGTAGATTTAGGCACTAACACTGTAGAAAACATAGAGTTTCCTGTAGGATGCAGAATTCTAGAACAAATGAGACCAAAACTTGGGAAAGGATAGTAGTGATGGGGTGATGGACTGTGAAGGGTGCATGCAGCCTGTCATGTCTTTTCCTCTTGTGCAATCCTCCTACAATGACCTTCCTGCAACCTGCAATTTATTCAAAAGACGTTAGGTTTTTTTTTTTTTTTTTAAGACGGCTCGGGCGCCTCCAGGAGGTTTTTACCCTCACTACATGCCTTGGGCGCCTCCAAGAGGTTTTCACCTAGGGATCTTTTATTCCATTTTCTTTTTTCTATGTTTTTTTTTCTGGTTTTTTTTTTGGTTCAGGGTGTGGGTGGAGTGGAGACAGGGACCTGCTCCACTACCAGCACTAATTTACCCATAGTTTTAATGAACTCCTGCTTGGAAAGGGGCTTCCTGTAGATTTTCAATCGATGCCCATTGATGACCATGAGGATGGCTTCTTCATCAATGGTCTGGATAAGGACTAAATCATTGTCATTGCACTTTTGTACTGTATATGGTCCCAGCTATCTAGTTCTCAGCTTGCCCTTAAAATCTTTGTACCTTGAATCATACAGCAGCACCCAATCTCTTGGCCAAAATTGTTTCTCTCTGAGGTGTTGGTCATGCCGTATTTTTCTTTGAAGCTAGACTACCTCTCTGTGGAGAAGGGCCTGCATTCTCTGTTCATCTAATCCATTTAGGTGAAGAAATATTTATTTTTGTGCATGGCTGAGGTCTAGGTCTAGCTGAGCTGCCAGCCTTAATGTGTTATATTCAAATTCTATGGAAAGTAAAGCCTTCTTCCCATAGACTAGGTCATAGGGTGTGAAACTTGTGGTAGTTTTCCAATTAGTGTTATAGGCCCAGGTGGCCTCAACTAATCGGTCTGCCCAATCTTTTCTACTGCTGCTCACTACCTTAGTCAAAATCTCTTCCAAACCTCTGTTAGCGGCTTCCACCTGTCCATTTGCTTGGAGGTGATAAGGGGTGGAAGTTCTATGTTTAATCTTGTTGTGTGTGAGTAGGTCTTCAACTAAATTGGAAAGCTGACCCCCTTGATCTGTAACTAACTCTGTTGGGTAGCCAAAATTGTAGAAGATATTTTCCCTTAAAAACTCAGCTACTTTTTCCTTTGTTGTTGCTTTGATTGCCTTTGTTTCTGCCCACTTTGTCAGGTATTCCATGCACACAATGATGTAAGACTTCTGTTTTGAAGGAGGGTTGATAGAACCCACAAAGTCCATGCCCCACTTCTCAAATGGCTTGAAATTCACTTGAGGTTGCAAGGGAATCTCATCCCTTGGAGTCGGTTTCCCCATCCTTTGACATCGGTCACATTGGCTGATGTATCTCTTGACATCTTGATGGAGAGTGGGCCAATAGTAACCTGCCTGCAAAATCTTGAAAGTAGTCTTATCTGCTGCAAAGTGGCCCCCACAAGGTCCATCATGACAGGTTAAGAGGATGTCAAAGACTTCCTCCTCCCTCACACATTGCCTCAAAATCTGATCTAGGCCAAGTATGAATAGGTTTCCCCCAATCCAAGTGAATGGAGCACTTTTTCTCACGATCTTGCTCTTCTCTTTTGAGGATAGGTGTGGCGGAAATTGTGCTGAAACCAAGTAATTTTCTATATTAGCAAACCATGAAGAGAGTACTGAAATAGCAAATAAGTGATCATCTGACATTTGATCATCCACGATTCCTTCTTCACCTGCAAGCAGATCTAGTCTAGACAGAAAATTAGCAACAACATTTTCCTTAACTGGCTTATCAACAATAGTCAAATCAAATCACTGCAACAAAAGTAACCATCTAATGATACGAGCATTTACATCTGGTTTATTAATCAAATACCTAATTGCAACATGGTCAGTGTGTACAAATGTTTGATAACCAGTGATGTAGTGTCTGAATTTGTTTAGGGAATGGACTATAGCTAGGAGCTCTTTTTTGGTTACCGTGTAGTTTAATTTTGCCTTAGACAGGTTTTTACTGACAAAATATATGGCATATGGTTTCTTCTCTTCAACTTGTCCTAGGGCCACTCCTATTGCTTTGTTCGAGGCATCTCTGCGAATGTGGAAAGGTAGGGCCCAGTTTGGACCTCTCAAGATTGGGGTAGTTACCAGCTTGCCTTTCAAGGCAATTAGAGCCTCTTGACAATTGTCAGTCCATATAAACTCAACTTCTTTCCCAAAAAGACCAAACAATGGAGAGGCTATCTTGCTAAAATCCTTAATGAATCTTCTATAATACCCTGCTAAGCCTAGAAAACTCCGAACATCTCTTACCTTTTGAGGAGGTGGGACCCTTTGGATAATAGCAATATTATTGGGATCCACTTGTAATCCTTGCTGAGGAATTGTATGACCTAGCACGGTCCCTTCAGTCATAAGGAATTCACACTTTTCAGGACCGAGGGATAGGTTCATTTCAATACACTTGGCTAAAACTTTTCCCAGGTTAGTCAATGCTTCTTAGAAGTTGGAACCATAAGGGGTAAAGTCATCCATATAGATTTCCACCGAATCATGAACCAACTTAACAAATATGCTCAGTACTGCTCTCTGAAAAGTGGTAGGAGCATTGCACAACCCAAAGAGAAGGACCTGATAGGCAAAGGTACCCCATGGACAAGTGAAAGTGGTCTTATTTTGTTCTTCCGGGCTGATTTGGATCTGGTTGTACCTGCGAAAACCATCTAATAAAGAGAAAAACTTCTTCCCTGCCAAGCTATCTAACACTTGATCTATGAAAGGCAAAGGGAAATGGTCTTTCTTGGAGGCCCTGTTCAATTCCTGATAATCTACATAGATTCTCCACTTCTCATTTTTCTTTGGCACTAGCACCAAAAGAGAAACCCATTCGCTATGAGAGATGGGGTAGATGAATCTTGCATCCAACAACTTTTGTAGTTCTTCTTTGACGATGTCCTTGAGGGCTAGATTCATCCTCCTTTGAGGCTACCTAACTAGCTTACAATCTTCCTTAATGTAAATGTGATGAGTACAGACAAAAGGGTGGACTCCTTTCATCTCCTTATAACCCCAAGCAAAAGCATCCAAGTGATTCTTTAATAAGCGACACAACTCTTTGTCCTGAGAGGTGGATAGGGTTGAGTTGATCCTCAAGGTTCTTTCTAGGCCAAATTCCACATTCTTAACTCGGAGAGAGGTCGGATCAGCGACACAGAGATCAACTAAAGGATTAGCTTGGGTTTCTCCCACTAGCTCTTCCTAGGGAAACACATTGGGGGGTGGATTCTGGATCAAGTTTTCAATAAGATAATCCTTGGTTTGTTGACTCCCCATGGTAGTTTCTACTGTACACAATGGTGTGGAGTAGACTTCACCCTCGTCTTCTTTCTCCAACTAGAGGGGTAAATCATGTTCCAGTAAAGGTTGGGCAGCAGGATAGAGGACTAGCTGCTTGGACATATGCCCATTCTTGATTGTCATGTTCCTAGCTCGACAACTGATGTAGGCATCTGTAGTAGCCAACCAAGATCTTCCCAGGATGAGAGAATACCCAGTGAGCTTTGCCTTTGATTGGAGAACCAAGAAATCAGCGGGGTACTCCTAGGAATTAATAGAGACCATGACATCTTCGACAATCCCCTTAGGGGTCAGGGTGGAGTGATCTGCTAATTGCAGTATTGTTGAGGTCTTTCTGAGGGAACATTGAAGGTTGAGTTTGTGCATAGTGTCCTTAGTCATCAAATTAATGGTAGCCCCTAGATCAATCAGGGTATGGGGGATTATGGTGCCATTGATGTGGATATCGACTACGAGACTCCCAGGGTCTAGATATTTTAGACAAATTACTTGCCCCAACATTAGATCAGACAGTTGTCCTATGACATTGATAGTTGGGGCATCTCTCCTTTGCCTACTTAGGTGTTTAAAGCAGTTCCCCTTGATCATCTTGTTGTATATGGGCACATCCTTTATGGCTTGGAGAAGGGGTATTTTTACACATAGCTGTTTCAGTTTTCCTAGAAGTTCAGTTTCTTCTGAGGTTGATTTGTGCTTCCAGTTAGTCTCTCAGGAAAGGGTGGAATGGCTTTTGGTTCACTTTCCTGTTTCTCTTATTCATCCTCCTTAGGAGGAGGTTGGCTATCTGGGAGGACCTTCCCAGATTGTAGGTTGATCTCCTGAATATCCACAACATAGGTAGGGCATGTTGTTTCTCCAGTATATACCTGCTGGGCCTATCTGTGATTGGGGTTCGGGTTCGGTTGAGCAGGTATTTGGGGTTGTCTTGGAGGAGCAGGAGGTAATGGTTGTGGTTGAGCAGGTGGTGGAGGCAAAAGAGCAGGAGGAGAGTTGTATTGGGGCCTCCACCCCTGATGAGGTGCATGCCACTGAGGTTGTGGCTGAGCATGAGAATGAAACAAATGAGTAGCAGGTTGAGTATGGTATTGAGATGGATATGACCAAGGAGGGGGTGTGGACCAGGAAGGATGAGTAGGAGGACCCCAAGAAGGTATGTGAATGGATTGATTGGGGTTGTAATAAGTATGGGAGGTCCCTTGCATTCCCTGCTAGTAAGGTCTGGGTCCATGTGGCCTCCTTTAGTTCATGAAGTAGAGTGGTTTAGTGGCTCCTTTAGCCCCTTGGTACATATCTTTAAATCTGGGTAAGGACGGACACTGATTGGTAGGATGGTCTTCTTCACAGACAAAACACACTTCTACAAAGTGCAATGGACATTCTTTCCTAGGATGATTTCTAGTGCATCTGGGACAAAACATGGCCAAAGCCTTCTCAGCTTCCTCTTGCTTCTTTTGGATTTGCAAGGTATCCATTTTGATGGCATTGGTCTGTCTCATCTCGCTTTTGAAATCTTCCATCTGATTTGTAAATTCATTTTTGGATAAGAGGGCATTGGCTAAAAGTTGACTTCCCCTACCTCTTTTTCTGGCTACCCTAGAATGGTTTCTAAAAACAGGCTTTATGTCATCATAAGGTAGTTGGTAGATATCTCCCCCAACCAGCAAATAGAGGGTATCTAGAAGGTCTTTAGGGACTCCTCAGAGTAGAACCAACTTTAGAGATTCGGGGTCAAGTTTGCACCTGGCCTTTTTATAACTGATTTGAAACCTCTCTTCATAGTCTTCTAAAGATTCATCACTTCCCATGGTCATCAGAAAGATTTCTTCCTTTGTTTCCTTTGACCTACAGTAATCTCGGTATTTGTTGTTAAAAGCTTGTTGCATTTGAGCCCAAGTTGTGATACTATTTCCAAGTAACCCCATGAACCAACATAGTGCTGCATCCTTGAGGGTAGAGGGAAAGAGTTTCAACTTTTTCTCGCCTTTTGGATAGTCATAGGTTCGATGAAGGACAAAAAACTCAAGCAAGAAGGTATCAGGGTCTTCAGTAGTGAATCCATGGAAGGGAGGTAAGGTTGAGGGACTTATGTTTTTTATCTTTGTATCCCCATTGGTCTCTTGGATGGGAAAGGTGCCTTCTATTCTCTCCCCATTTCCTCTACCATTTCTGTTTTCAGCCATGGTCTCAGGAGGAATGTTTTTTTTCTCTTCTTCTATTATATGATCTTCGTATATCTCTGGAGGTTCACCTATAGGCTCTTTTGGATCACTGCCACCAAAGAAGAGAGAAAGGTGACTTAGTGATGTGTTGGGGGTGTTGGGTAGGAATTTTCTTGAATTGTCTCTATTCCTAAAAGGCATGAAAGAGAATATCTTTTTTGGATTTTTGTGTTTCTTTTTCTGCTTGTACTTGCAAAAACTTGAAATGGATTGAACAAAAAATTGTAGCTAACTAAAATAAACCTTGCTGAAATGAAAATTGCATAATTGAAATGAAAGCAGGAGATATCTAATCTACTTTTGCTGAAATGAAATTGCAGAATTGAAATGAAAGTAGGAAATGACTAATTTACGCTTGCTGAAATGAAATTGCATAATTGAAATGAAAGCAAGAAATGTCTAATCTATGCTTGCTGAAATGAAATTGCAGAATTGAAATGAAAGCAGGAAATGCCTAATCTATGCTTGCTGAAATGAAATTGCAGAATTGAAATAAAAGCAAGAAATGTCTAATCTACTTTTTCAGAAATGAAATTGCAGAATGGAAATGAAACAACTACTCTACTCTTGCTGAAATAAACTACTTAGTAGAATGTTGCAATAGAAAATAGAAGAAAAGAAGTAGTCACAAACACTTTGCCGCTTCCCCGACAACAACGCCAAAAAGAGTGGTGAGCTCCAGTATTGCAGCAATAATGTTGCAACTCCTAGGGCTCCCTTCTTTACTTTTATCAACCTGGTAGTTCATGATAAACTTGGAAGCGACGGTGCTCTATGCACAAGTACTAGCTCTTACTGCAAGCTGTCACTTGATTAGCTGGCACAAGTTCACTAGGAGCTCAAGCCAACTTCTATGAGTTCTTAGAAGAAGCTTTTAATTGTGATGGAAGAAAGCTAACTCAAAACAGGCCATTCTACTTGCAAAAAGAGGATGAAAGCTGAAAGGAAACACAAACCCTAGTTTTACCCAATAACCCTACTTTTGCCAGAAAAAGAGTTGAAACTATTGAAATAGATGCCATGGAATATTGTCAAGGTAAAATACATGTACTCAAGCTACTTCTGAGGGAAATGTGGAAGAACCATCTTTTTGTACTTTTGAGCGATTTTATGCAGAATTATTATGTTTGTGTTTTAAATATTTATGACTGTGTAGAGGCTTGGTGGCGAAGGGAGATGGAGTTGGCTATTGTAGATGATGAGGAAGGTGTGGAGAGGACCTAAAAAGTTCCTAGCACCCTTCTAGAGATTTCCATTGCAATCAGACTTCGAAAAAGTGCTCGCATGAACTTCTACAGGAAGTCTGCAGGGGATCTACAGGAAATTCTACAGGAAGAGGCCAAAAGTGATTTTTGAAGGTTTGGAGGTGGAAAAATGGTCGGAAAGAGGAAATGAAGATTGGATGAGGGTGTTAGAGGGTCTAGGACTCTGTCAATGAATATCAAACATGAAGGAGATGGTTGGATTGGTTCAAAGGATAAGAAAGTGATTTTGCACAAAAATGTAGAAATTAGGGTTGTTTGGGAAAGTGTGGCGAGTGAGTGGAGAAAACCTTGAGAGATGGACTGGAGCAGGTTGGGTGATGAAAGGATGATAAGCTGGGATGGTATTTAAGTGAGCTGCAATCCTGCTTCTAAAACCTGATTCAAGGAGAATTAAAAAAACAAAGTTTTACCTATTTTAACATAACACTGCCCTAAAAACCAGAAAAGTGCTGAACAAAACTTTATGGACAGGAAATGATGCAAGAAAGCTATGAAAACTAAACAAGGAAAAATCCAAGCATGTAAATACAATTGATATCAACTTCTCCAACTCAAAATCACACACTAGCAATTGCATTGGAAAGCAAAAACAATGTTTTGGTGGCAGCAAGAGTGCCTTGGTCTCAATTCATGGTCCCACAGAGGGAGAGAGGAGATCAAGGCCTGCTTGGTGGCATTTTTGTGAATCTTTTTCTATTATTGCAGAAAACTACCTAATCAATCTTGTAACTAGAACAACTATTCTAATCATCAAAAACAACCTAAGTAACAAAGCAAGATTTAATCTAAATAATAGAAATTATTTCATGAATGCTAGCAAAACACATATAAGTACAAGAAGGAGGTACTAGGCACTTGGGTTGGGCCCAACCCCAAGAGCTATAGCCCCCTTAGAAAGATTAGTGCTGGTTCAAAGCTGGATTCATATTCATTGATCAAAAAATAATAGTCACATCCCAAAACTGTCTACAGAAAGAGCTTGAAAATGAGCTAAATGCAGGGCTGCACTAAAGTGCAAAAATAGACTGTTCAATAGCTAACCTACTGAGGCCTTAGGCCTTCTTATTCATACAAGTTTATGACTCCCAACAGTCCTCATAAACTTTAGGAACTCGACTGGCAAAACTTGTAGATAACAACAACTTCACTAGACCTACTCGGCTACCCTGGTGATCATCGATGTGGTGGCCTTTGAACTCCGAGCTGCTGGTGGAGAACTTGAGGAAGGGGTCATCAATGTAGGATACATCCTTCCTATAAGTCCTAAGCTTGGTTTTCTCGAGTTTTGGTTGTCAATCTGCTCATAAATCCCTGGTCTTGGTCCAAAAATGTCCAAAAATATGCAATAAACACTCATTAGACTTTGTGATAAAGTGACTATCCCCATTCACTCAATTAATATAAATATACTCAAAAACATGCACAAAACTATGGAGAATGGTGGATTAAATGGAAACAATAGGAAAAATGAGCCCATATATTTACCCATTTCTGGGGCTCATTAGTTCAAAAATTGGGGAAGAATGAATTGCGCACTGGAAGGGAAATGAGGTTGACTGCACAGATTGGTGAGTATGAAATGGATCAGGTAATCCTAGATCTAGGTTCGAACGCGAATGTATTACTGAAGAAAACATGGAAACGCATGGGAAGATCCGCATTGCAGTAGTCCCCTATTCAATTACGAATGGAGAACCAAGAGAAGATTTTTCCCATGGGAAGGTTGCAAGGGGTAATAGTTGATATTGAAGGTGCGAGTGCGCAGGCAGATTTTGAAGTAATAGAGGTTGTCGATGAAAACAATCCCTATCCCTGGTTGTTAGGAATAGACTGGGCCACCGATATGAATTGAGTCATCAACCTGAAGAAGTGCAAATGACCTTCGAGAAAAAAATCACTACATATAATAGTCCCACTGGACCCAGCCGAAGGAGCGCGCTACACTAAACCAGTGTGTGACAATGATCTCTATTGTATTTACAAGATAATTGTGTGAGACCAGGATTGGGTGAATCTAACTGCAAATGGGAGGATCTCGTGGGAGCGCAAAAGCTCCTGCACTTTGGATTCAAATGAAGAAGTAGAGTGATGGTAGAATCGGTTGCACAAAGTGACAACGCTAAATTGCAACATGATGGTTAGATCATTATGTTGTGTGACAACAAAAGCAAGAGAGCTGCCGACATATGATGGATTGAAAACAATGGATGAATTACTGAGCAAATTTAAAAGCACAGTACTGGAACAACAATGGTTTGATGCGTTGAAATGAACACTACACACAACACCTACATGATGGTGGGGTACACATCAAGGAAATTTTGAGGACTAGCATTGATGCAGAAGGATGATGCACCTATGGTTTGGGAAACTACAACTACGGTTTGGGAAACCACAATTACGGTTAGAAGACAAATACGATGGATGAGATGACCCATGCACACACCTTGCGAAATGGACCAAGGTCTATGGGGAAGAATCATAGCCTAAATGGGTACACTTATTCTACCATACCCTAGATGTCATACCCATGAATTGGTATACCGAGACAAAAATCCGACATGGTGCGGGCAAATGGGATGTCTTGTGTGAGTGATTTTTGTTAACATTCACATTTGAAGATTAGTGGTTGGATACTGTTGATGATGCACTGCAAGCAGTAAAATCCACCATCTTCAAAATACCATAGGAGCCACTAGAATTGCTTCAACCAGTCTAGGAAACCCAATTAAGCAGTGCCCTCGAATGTTATAATGTGTAGGTGAAGGAGGATGATGACGACCCCCGAAATATTGATATTCCAGAAACTGAAGGCTGTCACAAGGTTCGAGGACCATCAATTGAGGATCTCGACATTACTGCACTGCTAAAAACAAAGTAGGTAAACATTGGCACAAAAGCGGAGCCGAAGTATGTGACACTTGTAGACTATTGGGATGATGCTACGGTAGATAAGGTCGTTGAGTTACTCTGCGAATACCAAGACTTGTTCCCAACTAGAATCACAGACTTAAAAGGGATCATTGATGACTTAGGGATGATGAAGATCACTCTGAAACCAAATGTAAAGCGAGTTAAGCAGTGACCCTATTGCTTGATCCCAAAGTATAAAGAAAAGGTCCACGACGAATTAGACAAATTGCTCACAGCCAGAATTATTGAACCAGTGGGAGAATCTGATTGGGTGAGCCCTATGATAGTGCAAGAGAAAAAATAGAAAGGTGAAATAAGAATACACGTGGACCTCAGGAAGCTTAATGATGCCTATGTTCACGATCCATTCCCAACACCATTCACAAATGAAGTATTGGATAATGTTGGTAGTCACGAAACTTACTCATTCACGGATCACTTCTCAGGGTACCATCAGATCAAGATCATGCCGGAAGATAGGAGCAAAACAACCTTCGCAACAGAATGGGGCTGCTTTTAGTACACCATTATGCCCTTTGGATTGAAGAACGTGGTAGAAATATTTTCCCGCATAGTGGTGGCAGTGTTCAAAGAATACATCCACAAGTTCTTGGAGGTCTATTTAGACGATTGGATTGTCTTTGGACTAGTTAAGCACCATGTAGCGAGCTTACGTTTGATGCTGGATACTTTCCGTCGACACTAGATTGTGCTGAGCCTTAAAAAGTGCACCTTCCTCATTCCCTTTGGAAACCTACTAGGTCATGTGGTCTGCAAACAAGGCCTGATGGTGGACCTTGCCAAGATTGTTGTTATTCTGAATCTGGAAACACCGCACAGTGTCAAACAATTACACGCTACGTTGGGGCACACTGGCTACTATAGGAAGTTTATCAAGAGTTAAGCCCAAATAACCGTGCTGATGGAAAATTTATTGAAAAAAGATGTGACGTATTGCTGGAATGATGATTGCATGAAGAGTTTGGATGTCCAAAAGGGGAAACTGGCCTCTGTGCCAATTTTGGTCTTCCCGAAATGGGACGTGGAATTTCATGTACATGTTGATGCATCATGTATTGCGTTGGGAGCTGTGCTCACATAGGAGGGCATGGAGGGCATGGATCAGCCGATCACATTTGAGTGTCAAAGATTATCCAAAGAAGAAAATAACTACTCTACCACCAAACACAAGGGGTTGGAAATTGGTGTACGCGCTCTAGAAATACTGACACTATTTACTTGGTGGACATTTCAAGATGTACACTGACCATTCCACATTGAAATACCTAGTAAACAAGCATGTGTTGGGGGGTGCATATGTATATGGCTTTTACTATTTCAAGAATATAATTTTGAGGTCATAGTCAAGCTGGGACGCTTGAATGTAGGACCAGACCACTTGTCACGAATTGAGACAGGCGAGGAACCAACAAATTTGGAGGAGGGACTACCTGATGCACAACTCTTTATAGTGTGTGTCATAGGTGGACACTTAGAAGATATAATCCATTTTCTAACAACAATAACTATGCCAAAGGAGTACTCAATCCAAGAGAAGAAGGAATTGGTGGTGTGGGAGGTGGACTTTTATGTCATTGCGAGGCACCTCTACAAGATGGGCAACGATGAGATATTGTGAAGATACGTACCTGAATTTGAACGAGGTCAGATCCTCGTGGAAGCACATGGGGGCACTGTAGGAGGACACCATGTAGGATGTGTGACCACACAAAAGATTCTTCATGGAGGGTTAGGATGGCCGACCCTGCACTAGGATTTGAAAGCACATTGTAAGGCCTGCGATATATGTCAAAGGATGGGAAAACCATCACGAAGGGACGAGATGCCACTAAATCCCCAAATGACACTACAACCATTTGAGAAATGGGTAATCGAATTTCTGGGCCCCATCAAACCTCAGGGAAATATGGGTGTGTGCTACATCACCACCGCGATGGATTACCTGACATGATGGGTAGAAGCACAACCGGTCAAGGACTGCATGGCTGCCATGACTACAAAGTTTTTATTCAAAAACGTGTTGACATGATTTGGCTACTCGAAAATCCTAATGAGTGATCACATAACGCATTTCTTGAATGAAACCATCAACACAATCACAGAAGAGTTCTAGGTTTATCACAAGAAAAGTACACCATACCACCCACGTGTTAATGGAACAGTGGAATCATTCAACAAATACTGGAGATCGCGCTGACCAAAGTATGTAATGTACAGGGGGATGACTGGGACCTGCGTGTACCCACTGTGTTATGGGCATATAGGACTACGTGCAAGAAATTGATGGGACAGAAACCATTCTGGTTGGTCTATGGTACGAAAGTAGTCATGCCAATGGAATACATTGTACCTAGTTTGCGAATAGCAACATTCATAGGCATGAAAAACTATGAAGCTCTGGAAGAAAGGCCAATGCAATTAGAAGAACTCAAGGAAGAACGATTTCTAGCTAGATTTCACCAGCAAGTATAAAAGAAGTGTGAAAAAGCCTAGCATGACTGCCATATCAAGTTGTGCACCTTCAAGGTAAACGACTTAGTGCTATTGTATGATAGCAAGTTTGAAAAATTTCCTAGAAAGTTCAGAATCCACTGGTTGGGACCATATGTGGTAAAAGAGGTCACAAACGGAGGCGCGGTCCAGTTAGTCAAACTTAATGGAGAATCCTTCCCGCGAAAAGTAAACAACAGTCACTTGAAGCCCTACACGGGTGGGCCAGCTATCTGACTAACAGACCGAAGCATAGTCTTCGCGACCTAAGGAGTCGGATAAGGGCACGAGAATATAAACACAATCACCAGAATCTGGTACCAAGGAAGAGACATGAGTCAGAAGAAGATGATTCATAAGCAGGAATGGAGCAGATCTAGCAGACGGCACAACAATGCGTTGCAGACCTTCGCGCAACCCAAGCATAGTTGGAGGGGCTCCATGCCAAGATTGCCACACCAACAGAATGACTCGGTGTGATGCAGGAAAGTGTTCCCTCTGCGGATAGAGGCAACCCCTCTAGCCCTAGAGTGGGTCTAGTCACAACAAAGACAAATCAATAATTGATTTCCTTAAACAATAATAATTGGATGCCTACCTCAAACTGGTGGTCGATGAAGTTTCATTGCACTGCTCCAACTTCCACTTCCTTCTCCTCAACGAGTGATTAACTTGAAACAATACAAAAGAAAAGCAACAAAGCACGTAACTGGGAAAAAACAATGATCTATTTACTCATAAAGTCAAGAAATCATGAGCTATCAAGTAAATTACATACAAGACATAGGAAAACATCATTGATTGTATTAATAATGAATTAAGAGCAAGCTTACAACCAAGTCTTGATGTCACAATCCTTCTTAGAGGGTCCAACTAGTATGTTTCTCAAGCATTCACTCTTCAAGGATGAATCTCCCAACATACAATGTCTCTCTCTCACTCATAAGCTTTAACACAAAGTTAAGGGCACCCCACAACCTTCCATAAGCTATCGAAAATCCCACACTTATCAAACCCACACTAGCTATCTATCAAACTCAAAAGCACTAGCAACACTGCCCAACTAAAAGAACTAATTAGTAACTAAAAGAGCTAGCAGATCATAGCAATTGTGAGTGATTTTATAGGAGAAGGAGCCTCCATGAAATGAGGGAGAGGGAGATTATCCTCAAGGGAGGTTGCACAAGAGGCAAAACCACCATCTCAGAGGCAGAAAGGCGACCCAAACTGACCCAACAACCATCTCTAGAAACATCCAGAAGGCCGATTGTTTGAACTAATTCACCAAATCTAGATCGTTGCGGGTCATGAACTAGGGACTAGCGACGCCGTCACAATGATATAGTGCATGACAGAGAACCGTCATGGATTTTAAGGGTTTACTAGTGACAGTGAAAAAACTTAGTAAAAAAGGGTCAATCTTTAGCATTAGAGAGCATTTGCTTAATATTCTTATGTTGGTGGGAAGATATGAACATGTTTATTTGACACATGACACAATAGAGGGACTGAGATGAGGATAGTGACAAATTACTGTGTAACAGATGCCCCCTAAAGCATGAAGCCTGAGAGAGTGGGAGGGGTGAAATGCTTTACGAAATTGTTTGAACTGGAAAAACCACCTCGAAGGTCCTGCAGGTGCAAATAAAACTGATATCTATGATAGTGAAATACATATTGTCTAGGCATGGGCACAACCATCCAAAAGACATAGGATACTAGGTCTGTGGTATGGACGTAGCCATCTAGTTGACAAGACCACGATAATCATAAAGGTATGGGCACAGTCATCCATGAAGACTCAGACATGGTCACAACCATCCATCAAAGAGTCATATATGTAATCATGAACCAATCCATGTAGCCCAAACATATGAAATCTTAGTTTAGGGTCTTGAAAGTCAACCGATCATAGTACAAATTATAGCATGGAAAAAAATGTGGTGGGATCGAGCATGATATAAAGTTGCTTGATTATCAGTCAATAATGAAAACCATTAACAAGTGCGAGACAAACCACCAATAATGCCAATGGCTCTCAAGGTATTTTCCAGTACAATCCACTAAGTGTGAAAATGAGCTGAAGTCAAACACTCATGGAATCACCCAATCGAAAACCAATGATGAAAGTCTATCGATAGGTGCGAAGAACTTGCCATTGAGGCATGCAAGATCCAAGGTACTGAAGGG
Organism: Pinus taeda; assembly: GCA_000404065.3. Taxonomy (NCBI): domain Eukaryota; kingdom Viridiplantae; phylum Streptophyta; class Pinopsida; order Pinales; family Pinaceae; genus Pinus; species Pinus taeda. The sequence goes on from APFE030511253.1 coordinate 33,880, forward strand.
GATATCTAGACCAATCTCTTGGATAATGAGCTGATGTCGACAAGAGACAATCTGTCACAGGAGGGCCATAACGTTTCCCCCATCAACGACACGAGACAAGGAACAAGTGGTAGATGGTGAAACAAAGTATCAGAGGAGGATGTAAGGGTGTGAACTGTAGAAGGATTATACTCTTGAATATATCGGTGACATGACTCCAGAATGTGGCAGCATTTTAGTACCAAGGGATCAAAGTATCAGAGGAGGAGGTAAGGGTGTGAACTGTAGAAGGATTATACTCTTGAACATATCGGCGACATGACTCCCGAATGTGGCAACATTTTGGTACCAAGGGATCAACAACTTGATGGAGACAACATGGATCAGATAGAATGAGGCAAAATGACAACCCAAAACCTCGGAAGGCCAAATGACGATGTGTGGATGTCCCAACTCGGCATGAAGTAGAAGTGTTGATGTTCAAAAGTGACTAGCTTCCGCAAGTAACCAATGAAGACTTCCAAATTTAGCCCCACCATTGCTGGCGAGTACCCCAATTATTTTTGAAAACAAGCTTGAAAGGGATAGCATATGCTTGTAATATAAGTTTGACCTTCGATCGAATCCAACCTAGTAATAGTTTAACAAGCCCTAGGAAGGAGAAGCTCGAGTCTTGTCATGGTGATGAGTCCATTGTCGTAAGGGTTTAACGAGTCCTACATAGGTAAAACTCAAAGTCTTTTTCATGTTTAGAGAGTTTGAAAAAGACGTGGAAATAAAAATCCAAGGGGGGTCCTTTTTCATAGATTTGTGTCGCTCGAGACCGAAAAAGTATAAAATAATACTCGAGAGAACCACTTAACCATTACGATCAAGGAGTACTTTTCGTAATTAGTAACCTTGATCCGAAAAAGTAGAAAAGCAATCGAAGACACGTCATTTCGTAACCATTATCAAACTTGAAAGGACAAAAGTCTAGCAATATTTTCATGTTTATACAATCAGAAAAGAGCTCAAAGTGGACCACCTCTTATTCTGTTTAATGAGTCAAAAAGGAAAAACTCGGCAATCTTTTTATATTTTACGAGTCAGAAAAGAGCTTAAAGGGGACTTGTCCTAGAGGAACAAGTGGTATAAAGGGTAGCAACTAGTTTCGATAAGGGTGGAACTGCTCAAAACATGTAATGGTCAAGAGGCTGGCTAATAAAACCACTCATCGTTGCGGTCCCTCAGGGAAGGAAAGAGAACCAAGTGAAAGCATATGATCGGCCAAAGAGATGGCGATGATGAACTGAAACAACCAAGGCTCATATAGCAGAATTTAGCGGATAAGAATGACAATCACGAGGTGTAAATTGGGTATGGGTTCATTTTTACACAAGATTGAACCATGGAGAACTCTACTTGGATTCGGTTTCATGTTTACACAAGATTTGAAATGAAAAACTATGCTTGTTATATGTTCGCATGCACCCAGCATAATGACTCAAATCGAGGTACATGCCCCCCAAGCTTCATTGCATTCAACGAGGTGGATGGAATGAAGGTTCACTTTCGAGATCTTGGAAAGACTTGACTTGGATTTTCGCTATCTTAATAAAAGACTTGATTTAGAAAGGGAGTTGTTTCATTTTTTAATGAGGTTGACACAGTAAAAGAACTATCCTCATAACCCTGTTTCATCTTTTAACGAGGTTGACACAAGATCAAGAACTTTCCTCAACACTCCTTATTTCATTTTTTAACGAGCTTGACACAAGACAAGGAACTATGCTTGACACCCCTTGTTTAATTTTTTAATGAGCCTGACATAAGACAAGGAACTATGCTCAACACCCCTTGTGTCATTTTTTAATGAGCGTGACACAAGAAAAGGAACTATGCTTGACACCCCTTGTTTCATTTTTTAAGGAGCTTAACACAAGACAAGGAACTATGCTCGATGATCCTTGTTTCATTTTTTAATGAGGTTGACGCGGGAACAAACTATCCTTGTAACCTTGTTCATGGGCCATATGAGAACATGGCTCCCAAGAGGTCTTTGTAGGATGGAAGAAAGACACTCTGGGATGAGGCCCTAATGACAGATCAAGTTCCAATTCCCCGAGTACATGATGTACGAGACCATCTGCATGATCATCACCAGAGGCGGAGATGGAATGGGTAGCCACATAATTGACCTATGACAAGGAAGGGACTGCTTGCGGATAAGAACCGATAGGGGATGACAACTGCACAGGAGGCACTGGGGAACTAAAGAACGATAGTTGATCTATGGTCACCATTCTTCCATCATGCAGAAAACAAACCACATAGAAAAGGGAAGAGAAAAGGGCCCCCATGGCATAAATATAGTCATGGCCAAGGAGATCACTGAACTCTAAATGACCTTGAACAACCATTACGTCTATATAGATGGTTTTGCCTCCCAAAGTAATAAAGAACTTTGGAAGGATCCCTAAAGGTTGACTGGTTCCTCCATTAAACGCTAACAGATTCTTTGTGATCGGAACAAGCTGTGGGGAGCCCAAAGCTTGCCAAGTATTGAAAGGCATAAGGCTAACTGATGCACCCTCATCCAAGATAGTGCTAGGTACTTCCTTATCATAGGCATGTACTGTAATCTAGAAAGACACATAGGATGGAAGGCGAAATGCAGTCAAATGACTCAAGGAAATGAATGAACTACTTGGTGGGGGTATTGTATGATTTCCCCCATGCTCTACAGGAACTAAGAAGGACCCTCTAAATCAGCTGGGATAGGAGGGTCATTCTCGGACTCAGGAGAATTTGATGGGACGAGAAGAAAATGCGAAGTATAATCATGATGCTCCTCTGGAACAGAGTGATCAATAGGTGGTGAACCCAAGTCGACACTCTTCGCAACCAATGGTTGGTTTGGAATAGGCTTAGCACAACCAGGTTCAGAAAGAGGAGGACGGACATGAGAAGAATCTAAGTCAATCTCTTTTTCAATGGAGAGAGGGTCGGAAGAGAGGCTTTGATAAGCAACAGGGAGTTGAGTTGAAGAAACTGTAAGACTCTCTAAAACAATGGAGCCTTTATCCATGAACAGATAAAGGTGAAGGGGATGGTTGCCTTCACATAGTCTACAGGGGAATCGAATCTTCTCTTTCTTCTTACTGCTACTAGTTGATAGGGTAGCATCACCATGAGCTTCAGAGGATGACAAGGGATAAGCCAGATCATGAGACCATACTTCTAAGATCCTAGGAATGCCAAGACAATAATGAAGAAGATGGTTGCCCTTGCATAATTTACAAGGAAACTTAACTGTCCGCAGAGGAGCAAAAGGAGTTCCGACCTGAGATGTACTCAGAGAAATTGTTGCACGGGCAGCCTCGTGCTTATCGAAATTCTTCTTCTTCTTCATCTTCTTCTTCTTTTTCTTAGTCTCTTGGTTGCTAGATATGGAACTTTCACCAGACGAAGGAGAAGAGGAAGGCAGAGAAATAGGGGAAGAAGGCCCAGGCTCAACCTTGGAATCAACATGTCGTGGTTCAGACGAAGGAGATGGTGGAACAGGAGTCATGACGCTCGGGACCACTGAGGTTGAAAACAACCAAACAAGCAAACCGATGGTTAACCCAGGCAAAGACAATGTTGCCATGTATGGAGCACCGACATTTCCAAAAGAAGGAAATAGACCAAGTTTCTCATTTGGGGGAAGACCTTGGCTAGTAGACTTGGGGAAAGTTGCCATCGAGAACGAGCTTGAAATACACTCAAACTGTAATGAACAACTCTAACTGTTACTAGGAATATTTTGTGGGCAGTAAATTTTATGATGCAGGAACATAACTTAACCTTTTCATGTTTTAAGAGTTGAGAAAAGGACAAAAAGGTGACTCTATCACTTTCGAGGTTTAATGAGCCTGAAAGGACAAGTGCTCAGATGGGCCTTTTCTTTTAAGGAGTCTGAAAAGGAACAAAAGTGACTACTCTGGAGAACTAGGAAAAAGGTTTACCAAACAACCCATAAAACTACATATACACCTTGGCGATCATATGAAAACCAAGGACTTTTCGTACGGTAGTCAATCTTTTTTAATGCTGTGTTCCATGCATTACAGTTTGCAAGGCGAAAGACACAACTTCCTAAGGATATAGGATGATAACCTAGTGGGGTCTCCCAACATATACTCAACGGTACTGGGATCACAAGTCCATGCTAGCAGCTATTGAGTCACAGAAGGAGGAATCACCCAACCTTAAGTGAAAGCAATAGTGACTAGGTTTAATGATGCTGGAGCATGTCTGTAGCCTAGACCTCTAGATAATGTGTGTTATGTTCCAATGCGTTGTTAGGTTCATTCAGTTCATTTTGGAGTTGATCTTGAATTATGTTTCAATTTCCAAGCCCTACCGTATGTATATCAAAAACTAGGATGTAGCTAGAATGAGTAAAGCATCTTTTACTTCGATGAACACCTACTTGAAGGAAGGTAGAAAGTTAGTCCCCGAACAAACACAAGCGAATGTAAACACTAATAAACACAATACATCAATACACTAATCTCAGGATGCATCGATACTACTAATGAAATATTTAGAATTCTCTTTTCAATTTCTCAAACATGAAAATTTGAAATGCACATATATTTTCACTTTCGTATATCAAATGGATGCAATCCCTTAATTCTTTTTGTTTTGAATTTAAAGAGACAAACAAGCAAGTGTGAATTGATCGATCCAAACAATTGTGATCTATGCTTGGTAGTGAATAAATCGAATCAACATAAAAAATCGGTTCAATAATCGACACTAAAAATCAACCAGCAAGAAAACAAGTAGCGGAAAAGCCTCAAGCAAATCAATAAGGTGGTTGTGGATGAACCTTGGATAGAGAAGCAACCCAAGCAAATGGTTCGAAATGCTTAAGAGAGCTAGGTGACGGGGTCTAAAAACACAAGATTCACTCAAATGAAATCAATGAGATAGAACCTTAACCAAAAGCAATCAAAACAAGCTAATGAGAGACAAGAAACAACAGGGGATAAACAAGATTGATGAATTCAGGAGGTAAAGTTGTAAAAACAAATTTACAAGAATTGTTGCGGGTGTTACACTGACAACTAGAGACTAGTCGATAGTGCTACACTAACAACTAGAGACTAGTCACTGGTGTTACACTGACAACTAGAGACCAGTAGCTAAAGTACACCCATTTTCAGTGACGGTCCGATTTCAGGAGTCGTCACGGGACTTAAACTAGAAACCCGAGAAAAAAGCCAAGGAGTCGCAGGTACAAAGCTAGAACATCAGCGATGATGTTGTGACTGTTAGGCTATCTCCAATGATAATCTTACTTAAGCAAAAGACAAAGTAAAATCACCTAAATGACACAATATTATTCTTCCAGACAGTAAGGGGACTTTCCAGATTGACCCGGGTAACCCAAAAACTGATGGTTTAACCCTAAAATTCAAGAGAAAACAAATAAAAACCAAACAAAATCAAACAAGAGGAAAACATAGGATAAACTCCCCAGTGGAGTTACCAACTTGTGATGCAGGAAAGTGTTCCCTCTGCGGATAGAGGCAACCCCTCTAGCCCTAGAGTGGGTCTAGTCACAACAAAGACAGATCAACAATTGATTTCCTTAAATAGTCATTGTTGGAGGCCTACCTCAAACTGGTGGTCGATGAAGTTCCATTGCACTGCTCCAACTTTCGCTTCCTTCTCCTCAATGGGTGATTAACCTGAAACAATACAAAGGAAAAGCAACAAAGCACGTAACCGGGAAACAACAATGATCTATTTACTCATAAAGTCAAGAAGTCATGAGATATCAAGTAAATTACATACAAGACATAGGAAAACATCATTGATTGTATTAATAATGAATTAAGAGCAAGCAACCAATTCTTATCGTCACAAGCCTTCTCAGAGGGTCCAGCTAGTAAGTTTCTCAAGTGTTCACTCCTCAAGGATGAATCTCCCAACATACAATGTCTCTCTCTCACTCATAAGCTTTAACAAAAAGTTAAGGGCACTCCACAACCTTCCACAAGCTATCAACAATCCCACACTTGTCACACCCACACTAGCTATCTATCAAACTCAAAAGCACTAGTAGTACTACCCAACCAAAAGAACTAACTAATAACTAAAAAAGCTAGCAGATCAACGCAATGGTGAGTGATTTTATAGGATAAGGAGCCTCCATGAAATGAGGGAGAGGGAGCTTATCCTGAAGGGAGGTTGCAGAAGAGGCGGAACCACCATCCCAGAGGTGGAAAGGCGACCCAAATTGACCCAACAATCAGCTTTAGAAACATCCAGAAAGTCGACTGTTTGAACTAATTCGCCAAATCTGGATCATCACGGTCATGAACTGGGGACTAGCGATGACGTCGCAATGATACAATGCATGATAGAGAAACATCGTGGATTTTAAGGGTTTACTAGCGATGATGCAGAAACTTAGTAAAAAAGGGTCAATCTTCAAAATTAGAGAGCATTTGCTTAATCTTCTTATGTTGGTGGGAAGATATGAGCATGTTTATTTGACACATGACACAGTAGAGGGACTAAGAGGAGGACAGTGACAAATTACTGTGTAACACTTGGGACGAGTCACGATGATTTTGTTGGGGGCTTGTTGGGCATGGGATCCCCCACAACATGTTTTTGGGGGCTCAAAGCCCAAGTTTTGGTCAATTAGATTGTAGAACTCCGCAAATTGCGGGCGAGGAGCCCGAAGTGTACAATTGAGTCATAGGGTTGTCCGCCCTAAGCATTGTATTGTAAATTAGTGTAAAGTTAGCCTACACATGGTCCGCGGACCATGGCATTGTACAAATAGAATTAGGCTCTAAGTTGTAAAAAAAGTAGAATATAGATAGAATAGCAAAGGCATGGTTCAGGGTTAGAGTTGATTCTAAAGTGTACTAGGTCATAGTAGTAGGAAGAGGCTCTATAGCTGAGTGTGCAGATGCCTAGTAGAGTCCACAGCTGAGTGTGTGGACCCCTGTAGCTGAGTGTGCAAGGTGGGGTCGGGTCTATACTTGCGATTTAAAGTTAATAAAGAGAAGTTTACTCTGTGCGTATGTTCTTGAATCCATGTGTTGATGTTATACACTACTTTTACTCCGTTCATTTATTGCGTGCAATAGATGAATACTTGTATGAATTCTTATATATGAAAATAATTTAATTAATCAGCTAACAGAGCCTAATTAAAGAAGACTTGGGTAAATAACATGGGTCGTGCTACGGCTAGAACTGTGTGAAGACAATATCGTAGGGCGCGGGGTACCCGTTGGAGCACGTAGCGCAGTAAGTGTGAATGTTGGACCACGTACCAATCACCTCATAATAGACATCCCCAGGGTGCATAAACCTAGTTCTAGCACACTCCCATACTACTTTGGGTGAGATCTTAGTCCACGCTCCTCAGACTGTTGCCGAAAGGGCCAGTAGTACCAGGATTTGCTTGGCTAAATCACTTCTGAACCTAGGTTAGGCCCCACTAAGCCAACAAGAGCTCCACCCCTTATCATCCACAAGCTAATGGGAAAGTGTAGGTGACCAACAGGGAACTAGAAAGCATCTTAACAAAGGTAGTGAGCAGTAGTAGGAAGGATTGGGTAGAGAGACTGTTTGAGGCCACCTGGGCCTATAATACAACATGGGAGACCACCACTAGATTTACACCCTATGAGCTGGTCTATGGGAAAAAGACTTTGCTATCCATTGAGTTCGAATATAACACATTGAGGATGGCCCAACTAGATTTCGATCTCAGTCATGCACAAAAAGAAAGATTGTTCCATTTGAATGGCTTGGATGAATTCAGAATGTAGGCCCTCCTACAGACAGAGATAGTTCAACTTCAGAGGAAGATCTGGCATGATAGACATATTAAGGAGAAGCAATTTCAAGAGGGTGATTGGGCACTGTTATATGATTCTAGGTATAAATACTTCAAGGGCAAGATAAGGACAAGATGGCTTGGACCTTATGTAGTGGAAAGATGCCATGATAATGGTTCGGTGTAAATTAGGACTATAGATGAATAAGCCATTCCATTGTTTGTTAATGGACACCGATTGTAAATGTACAAGAGGCCTTTATCAAAACAAGAGTTCATTGAAAATATCAATAAGATAGTGATGATGGTGGAGAAAGTTCTAGCGCTTCCCTCATCATGTCACTAAAAAAAAGAAAAAAGGAAAAAAGAATAAGGATTCAAGTGAAAACCTCCATGAGGCACTTGAGTCCCATCTTTGGGTTGAAAACCTTGTGAGGGGGCCCAATGATGAAAAGAAAAATGAAAAAAGAATAAGAAGATCCTTAGGTGAAAACCTTCCTTGAGGTGCCCAGGGCAAACATCTAGGGTGAAAACCTCTTTGAGGCAACCTAGGTGTTTTTTCCAAAAAAAATAGAAAAAAAGAGAAAAAGACATAATTGTTATTTGTAGGTGGGTGAGAAAGACAATCAAGGATCAAAGAGAAGATCCAAAGGGAACCCTGCCTCACATATATTCCTCTCCTCCACTCCTTACCATGTATCCCTCCATCAATTCCACTGTTTTTTCACTTCATTTCTTTTATTAGGCAAATACCGTGTTTTCTACAGGATCCCCTGTATTCCTACAGAATCGCTCGAAAACCTACAAGAAGCAATCCGAGGGTGAATGGTAGGTTGGTTAGGTCTTGTACATCCTATCCCACAACATAACAATCATCAGCTACAAGTCTTCACTAGGATGATCCAGGAGCTCCACAACAACAACATGGCATCAAGACCACATGCAAGTATCTTGCTCACTCATTGATATGCATAATTTGATCAAAAGTTGGAAAGGTTACGAGGTAGTTGGCTTATAAGTGAAAAGGTGGCTAGTTAAGTTGGCCACCTTCATTCAGTCATCACATACAAAACCAGGTGTCCTCTCACACATGGCCACAGTCAACTCAAAGAGAGAGGAGGAGTAGGAAAAGAAGTGGTTAACTATGGATCTACGTGGTGGGAGCTGATTTTGAGGAGGTGGAATGCATGAATGCATGCAAATGATGTTTTGTTTCCCACTCCTCATAATGAGCTCCCACCTCGTAGATCCGTAGTTAACCACTTCTTGTCCTACTCCTCCTCTGTCTTTGAGTTGACTACGACCACGTATGAGAGGATACCTGGTTTGGTATGTGATGACTGAACAAAGGTGGTCAAGTTAACTGGCCACATTTTCACTTATAAACCAAATACCTAGTAACATTTACAACTTTTGATCCAATTATACATATGAGTGAGTGAGTGGGATACTTACCTGTGGTCTCAATGCCATGCTGCTATTGTGGAGCTCCTAGATCATCCTAGTGAAAACTCGTAGCTGATGATTGATATGCTATGGGGCAGGTTACTACATGACCTAAAGAACCTACCATTCACCCTCGGATTGCTTCCTGTAGGTTTTTGAGGGATCCTATGGGAATACATTGGATCCTGTAGAAAACATAGTCTTCGCCTAAATAGAAGAAATGAAGTGAAAAAACAATGGAATTGATGGATGGATGCATGGTAAGGAGTGGAGGAGATGAATATATGTGAGGCAGGGTTCCTTTTGTATCTTTTCTTTTATCCTTGATTGTCTTTCTTGCCCACATGCAAACAACAATTATGTCTTTTTCTCTTTTTTTTTGAAAAAACACCTAGGTTGCCTTAGAGAGGTTTTCACCCTAGATGTTTGCCTTGGGCACCTCAAGGAAGGTTTTCACCCAGGGATCTTCTTATTCTTTTTTCATTTTTTTTCCCTCATTGGGTCACCTCACGAGGTTTTCAACTCAATTATGGGACTCAGGTGCCTCATGGAGGTTTTCACCTAAATCCTTATTCCTTTTTTTTTTTTCTGTGACCTGAGGAGGGAGGAGCTGGAACTTGATCCACCATCATCAATGTCTTATTGATATTGTCAATGAACTCTTATTTTGATAAAGGCCTCTTGTACATTTTCAATTGGTGTCAATTAACAAGCAATGGAATGGCTTCTTCATCTATAGTCCTGATTTGCACCTAACCATTATCATGGAATATTTCCACCACATAAGGTCTATGCCATCTTGTCCTTATCTTGTCCTTGAAGTATTTATACCTAAAATCATATAACAATGCCCAATCGCCCTCTTGAATTTGCTTCTCCTTAATATGTCTATCATGCTAAATCTTCCTCTGAAGCTGAACTATCTCTGTATGTAGGAGGGCCTGCATTTTGAATTCATCCAGGCCATTCAAATGGAATAATATTTTTTTTTGTGCATGACTAAGATCCAAATCTAGTTGGGCTACCATCCTCAATGTGTTATATTCACACTCAATGGACAACAACTCATTTTTCCCATAGACCAGCTCATAGGGCGTAAATCCAGTGGTGGTCTTCTGTGTTGTATTATAGGCCCAAGTGGCCTCAACTACTCTCTTTGCCAAATCCTTCCTACTGTTGCTCACTACCTTGGTTAAGATGCTCTCCAGTGCCTTGTTGGCCACCTCCACTTTCCCATTAGCTTGTGGATGATAAGGAGTGGAGATCCTATGCTTGATTTTGTGATGGATGAGAAATTCTTCAATCATGTTGGAGGTAAACTGGCTGCCTTGGTCTGTGACTAGCTTTCTAGGGTACCCAAATTTGTAGAATACATTCTTCCTTAGGAACTTAGCACCTTATCTTCTATTGCTACCTTAATTGCCTTGGTTTCAACCCACTTAGTCAAATAATCAGTGCACACAATAATGTACTATTTTTTCTTTGAAGGAGGGTTGATAGGCCCAATGAAGTCCATGCCCCACTTGTTAAATGGCTCAAAAGTCACTTGAGGTTGTAGGGGAATTTCATCTCTTGGAGTAGGATTTCCCATCCTCTGGCTCCGATCACATTGACTAATGTACTTCTTCACATCCTGATGAACAGTGGGCCAATAATAGCCTGCTTGTAACACTTTGAATGCTGTCCTCTTTACTGCAAAGTGACCTCCACAAGGCCCATCATGACAGGTCAGAAAGATGTCAAAAACTTCCTCTTCCCTTACAAACCTTCTCAAGATTTGATCTGGGCCAAGTTTGAAGAGATTTCCCCCAATCCAAGTGAAGGGGGCGCTTTTCCTGACTATCTTGCTCTTTTTTTTGGAGGCCAAGTTTGGTGGGAACTGTGCTGATACCAAATAGTTTGCCATATCAGCAAACCATGGGGAGAGAAATGAAATAACAAACAAATGCTCGTCTTGTAACTGGTCATCCACCATTCCTTCTTCACCTAAAAGCAGATTCATCCTAGATACAAAATTCTGCAACAACATTTTCCTTACCAGGATTATCAACAATAGTTAGATCAAACTCCTGTAATAAAAGCAACCATATTATAATTTTAGCATTCACATCTGGTGTTTTCATTAAATATTTGATTGCAGCATGGTTAGTATGCATAAATATTTGATATCCTATAATGTAATGCCTATATTTTTTTAATGAATACACAATAGCCAAGAGTTCCTTTTCAGTCATAGTATAATTTATCTCAGCCTTTGACAAGTTCTTACTGATAAAATAGATGGCATAGGGAAATTTCTCCTCTACCTGACCTAAGGATGCTCCTATGGCTTTGTGTGAGGCATGATAATGAATATGAAAAGGGAGGGCCTAGTTTGGGCCTCGAAGAATTGTTGCAATGGTTAACTTACCCTTTAAAATGTCTAAGGCCTCTTGAAAGCTCTTTGACCATATAAACTCAGAATATTTGGCCAACAACCCAAATAAAGGAGAGGCCAACTTGCTGAAGTCCTTTATGAACCTTCGGTAGTATCCTTCTAACCCCAAGAAACTCTTGACATCCCTCTGCTTTTGAGGAGGTGGGACCCTTTGGATGATTTCTATTTTGTTTGTGTCCACATGCAGTCCTTGCTGAGATCTTGAATGACCTAGCACGATCCCTCTAGTCATTAAGAATTCACATCTTTCTGGACTTAGAGACAGGTTCATTTCAATGCATTGTGCAATACTTTGCGTGGTTTAGTTAGGGCTTCTTGAAAATCACAACCATAAGGTGTAAAATCATCCATATAGATTCCCACCACATCATGTAGTAATTCAGAAAAAGTACTTAAGACTGCTCTCTCGAAAGTGGCTAGAGCATTGCATATACCAAAAGTAAGGACCCTATAGGTAAAAGTACCCCAAGGACAGGTGAATGTGGTCTTATCCTGGTCTTTTGGGGAGATTTGGATTTGTTTGTACCCATTGAATCAATGTAGGAAAGAAAAGAACATATTCCCTGCCAGGCCATCTAGCACTTGGTTTCTCTGGGCCAAATTGTATGGTTTTGACATGGAGCGGGTTGGAATTGGCCAAGAATAAGTCATTTGGATGATTGTTTTAGGTTTCCCTTACTTCTTCTTCTTCTAATGGTAATGAACTAGGAGTTGGACTTTGGATTAGGTGTTCAATTAAGTAATCCTCATCTTCTTGTCCTCCTCCTATGGTTGATTCCAAAGCATAAAGTTGGGCTAAATAAGCCTCATCTTCTTCCTCCTCCTCCAACCATAAAGGTAAATCATGCTCTAGAGAAGTTTGAGAAGGAGAGTATAAGACTAACTGCTTGGAAATATGCCAATTCTTTATGGTCATATTCCAAGCTCTTCAACTAATGTAAGCATCAGCTATGGCCAACCATGGCCTCCCAAGGATGAGAGGGTAACCAGTAAGCTTAGCCTTAGGCTGGAGAACTAGGAAATTTGCAAGGTACTCCCAGGAGTCAATGGAGACCATCACATCCTCCACAATTCCCTCAGGGGTAACTGTGGAATGGTCTGCAAGTTGCAGAACTATTGCGGTCTTCCTCAATGACCCTTGGAGGTTGAGCTTGAGCATGGTGTCCTTGGTCATCACATTAATGGCAACCCCAAGATCGATTAGAGTGTTTGGGATGATGGTACCATTGATGTGCATATCTACTATAGGCCTTCTAGGGTCCAAATATTTTGGACATATTATCTGCCCCAACATAAGTCAGACAACTACCCAATGACATTAATGGTAGGGGCATCCATTTTTCTTCTTCCTGGATGCTTGAAGCATTTCTCCTTAATCAACTTATTATAAATGGGAACATCTTTTATTTCTTGGAGAAGGGGGATATTTACACATAGATTTTTTAATTCTCCTAGAAGTTCAAGTTCTTCTAGGGTAGGCTGGAGTGGTTGGGCTAATCTCTCAGGAAAGGGTGGATTTACTCTAAAGTTGCTTTCCTCTCTTTCTTCCTCAACCTCCCTATGTGGAGAGGGAGGTTGGTTATCTAGGAGAATTCTCCTAGATATTAGGTTGATCTCCAGGATTTCTACAACATAATTTGGGTATGATGTCTCTCCACTGTATACTTGTTGAGCTTGCCTATTGTTTGGGTTTATATTTGGCTGGGCAGGCATCTAAGGTTGCTAGGGTGGAGCAAAGTGTAGGAGTTGTGGTTGGGTAGGTGGCGGAGGCAATAGAGCTGGAGCATTGTTGTATTGGGGCCTCCACCGCTGGTGTGGGGTATTCCACTGACTTTGTGGTGGAACATAAGGTTGAAATTATTGGTTGGCTAGCTAGGAATGATACTAAGATGTGTAGGACTAAGGTGGGGGTGTAGACCAGGAAGGATGAGCAGGGGGTACTGAAGAAGGTATAGTTGTGGTTTGGTTGGGGTTGTAATATGCATGGAATGACCCTTGCATACCCTACTGATATGGTCTAGGCCCAGGAGGTATCCTTTGGTTGATGTAACAAAGCTGCTGAATGACCCCTTCAGCTCCTTGATGTACAACTTTGAGTTTGGGTAAAGAAGGGCATTTGTTTGTGGAGTGGTTTTCTTCATAGATCGAGCAAATCTCAATGCAGTTCAATGGACATTCGTTCTTGGAATACCTCCTAGTGCATCTAGTGTTGGGTTATCCTATATTCTTTCCACGACTAAACTACATAGTGAACCGGGGTGGTTAGAGGGGGAGCGGTAGCCCCCTTCTACGGGGTCAGGGGCAGCACCCCGAGAAATTTTTTTTTGGACCCTATATTAGGTTGGGTGAACCTACCTATGGTTTTTGGTCCATGGTTTTGGACGCAATGGTTTTCGGTCCATGGTATTGGATGCTTCAACATGTATAAATATGTATTGTAACATTGAAAGGAAGATAATGAAAAGTCAAGCTGGTAGTCCCGGTTTTTTGATCCAGAGGAAAATCTCTATGTATATGTGTTTTGTATGTTATGCTCTCACTATTGTTTTATTTTCTGTGTTTTAGAATTCATATGCAGGTAATTTCTGTATGGGGTTAAAACCTACATTTGGTATCAGAGCTATTCTGGCTTCAAGGGGACACCTTTGTTGCTCAGGGGTTTTGCTCAGACCTGTGGTAGACCCTGTTCAGTGGGAGATCTGCGCGATCGATTCTAGTGGTGAAAGAAGATGGTGAGCAGTGGAAGATAAAGATTGATAAATTTAATGGTCAAAGTTTTGAGTTGTGGAAACTCAAGATGGAGGATATGTTGGTGGATAAAGGTTAGTGGATAACGGTAGATCCAGGTACTAAACCAACGGGAGTGTCCGATGAAGAATGGAACAAGTTGGATCAGAAGGAAAAGAGCACAATATGATTGTGTGTCTCAAATTCAGTATTGCTGAATGTATCAGGGGAAGCTATGACAAAGGCTTTGTGGGACAAGTTAGGGACTTTGTACCAATCGAAGTCTTTGGTGAATAAAATGTTTCTATGGAAAAGCTATATAACCTGAGGATGAAATATGGAGACTCGGCGATAAAGCATCTGAATACGTTTAATACTATGGTAAGTCAGTTATCGTATGTTGCTATCAAAATTTCAGATGAAGATAAGTGCATTAGTTTGATGTGTTCTCTACTAGATTCGTGGGATAGTCTGGTTATTGCAATAGGTAGCAATGCAACTACCTTGCAGTTTGATGAAATAGTCTCATCCTTGCTGATGGAGGAGATGAGATGGAAAAATGTGGAGAGCTAGAATGGTGATGCCTTGTTTGTACGAGGATGTTCCTAGAACAGAAACAAAAATAAGTAATCGAGTGGGAGATCTAAATCTAGAGGGAGATCTATATCTCCAGGAAAACTTGTAAAGGCGGTGTGCTTTAAATCCGGAAAAGGAAGGGAAGTAAAAAGGGACTGTAAATCTAAAGTTCCTGATGAAGGAAAGGGATCTAATGATGCTTCTTTTGTAGAGATGAAAACCACCTCAGATGAAGGTGGGGATGTGTATTTGCCTTCTTCAAGTACACATGTAGATCATGAGGCATGGTTGATTGACTCAAGTGCATCCCTTCACTTCACTCCCCATAGAGAGTGGTTTTGCGAGTATGATAAATACAATGATGGTGATGTCTTCTTAGGGGATGATAGGAAGGCTAGAATCATTGCTCACAGAAAAGTGAAGTTGAAGTTGCAAGGTGGAAGGGTTAGAACACTTCTGAGTGTTTTGCATATTCTTGCATTAGCTAGAAATCTGATTTCTGTAAGCAAGCTGGATGATGCAGGTGTAAAAACAGTGTTCAAGAAGGATATCTGCAAGATGGTTCTGGGAGAACTGGTATTGATGCGGGGAGTTCAGACTGGAACTCTACACAAGCTACAAGGTAGCACTGTTTTTGATGGGTGCAACAGTTCTATGGTTCCTGAAAGTGGAATAGAAAATATAGTGGTCTCTGGAGAGAATACCATGTTGTGGCATCAAAGGCTTAGACATATTGGAAATAAGGGCCTTTGAATACTTCGTGGTAAAGGTATGGTAGAAGGTATGAGTAATAGCTCTCCGGATTTTAATTTATGTGGAAATTGTGTATATGGGAAGCAGAATCGGGTGAGTTTCCCCTCTGGTGGTAAGAGGGCGAAACATATATTAGAGCTTGTGCATAGTGATGTGATTGGACCTGTGAAGGTTCCATCACTGGGTAAGTCTATGTACTATGTATCATTTATAGATGACTTCTCAAGGAATACATGGATATATTTCCTTAAGAAGAAATCTGAAGTCTTTGAAAGGTTTAAAGAATTTAAGGATCCCGTGGAAAACCAAACAGAGAAGAAGATAAAGGTGCTGAGGATAGGTAACGGTGGAGAGTTTTGCAGTAAGGAATTTGAAGAATTCTATAAAAAGTGCGGTATAGCATGGCAGAAGACTACTCCATATACACCTCAATAAAATGGAGTTGCAGAAAGAATGAATAAGACGTTGATGGAAAGGGCAAGAAGCATGCTTAGTGGTGCTGGGTTAGGATAGAAATTCTCGTCAGAGACGGTGGAGACAACATGTTACCTGGTCAAATAATCACCTTCATCAGCATTGGAGAATAAGACTCCACAAGAGGTATGGATTGGTAAGAAACCCTCTCTTTCACATCTGAGGGTATTTGGATGTGATGCATATGTACATGTTCCAAAGGAGAAATGAACCAAGTTGGATAGTAAATCTGAAAAGTGCATCTTTATTGGGTATAAGGATGGTTTAAAGGATTATAAGGTTTGGAACCCAACAACAAGGAAGGTTGTGTAAAACCGAGATGTGGTGTTCATAGAGGTGAAAGATGTTATTAAATATGAATTCCAACCAAAGGAACCTAAGAAGATAGAGTTTGAGCTAAAGAAGGAAGAATCAGACTCTACAACAGAGGAGGAATCAGAAGGTGAAGAGCCACAAACTCTGGGTGTAAGAAGATCAGTTCGAGAAAGAAGGAAGCCAAAAATGTATAGTCCATTTGCTTTTTGTTAAATTTTTTCTTTATCTATTACTGATGATGATCCCATAACTGTGAAGGAAGTAGTAGATTCAGAGGATGGAAAACTCTGGAAAGAGGCCGTGGTTGATGAAATGGTATCTTTGCACAAAAGTGAGGCTTGGGATCTGGTGGAGTTGCTGGTTGGAAGGAAACCAATTGACAGAAAATGGGTGTTCAAAAAGAAGACAAATGCAGAAGGAAAGGTGGAGAAATGCAAAGCTCAGTTGGTAGCAAAAGGTTACTCCTAGGTGTCGGGAATTGATTTTGGTGATATTTTTTCTCCTATTGCCAAGGTAACTTCTATTAGATTACTTTTATCTGTTGCTGCTGCTTTTGATTTTGAGGTAGAACAGATGGATGTGAAGACAACATTTCTTCATGGGGATTTGGAAGAGGAAATCTACATGAAGCAACCTGAAGGCTTTGTGGTGAAGGGTAAGACAGTACTCGTATGCAAGCTAAAGAAGTCTCTGTATGGGTTAAAACAGTCACCAAGGATGTGGTATCAGAAATTTGATACATTTATACAGGGACTTGACTTCACTAGAAGAAAAGCAGATCACTGTGAGTATTTCAAATTAATTGGTGACCATGTTATTTATTTGGTCTTGTATGTGGATGATATGTTGCTGGTTGGAAATGACAAAGAAATTATCCAGGATTTGAAGACCCAATTTTCCTCCAAATTCAGCATGAAATTTCTTGGTGCTGCAAACTATATTTTAGGCATGTAAATTAAAAGAGATCGGGCAAAGAGGAAGCTCTGGTTAAACTAGAGGAAGTATGTCGAGACAATATTGTAGAGATTTAATATGCAGGATAGTAAACTGGTGAAGGTTCCTATTCCTGTAGGTGTAAAGTTATCTGCTGAACACTGTCCCAAGACACAAGAAGAGGAAGAGGACATGTCTCGTGTTCCATATGCAAGTTCAGTCAGTAGCCTTATGTATGCAATGGTTTGTACTAGACCAGACATTGCACATGCAGTGGGAGTATTGAGCAGGTTTATGTCAAAAACAGGAAAGGAGAATTGGACAACAGTGAAGTAGGTTTTCAGGTATTTGCATGGCACTAGTGATTATGGTTTGTGCTACCAAGGAAGACTAGGATTGGACAAAGTGTTGGATATTCATGGCCTTGTTGATGTAGACTGGGCTGGAGATATGGATCAGAGAATATCTACAAGTGGGTATGTGTTTAACCTATTTGGAGGTGCAGTCAGTTGGATGAGTAAGAAACAATCTATAGTGGCACTATCAACTACAGAGACAGAATACATGGTAGCCACTCATGCAAGCATGGAAGCAGTTTGGCTGCAGAGGTTGTGTTCAAGTATGTAGTTAGTACAGCAAGTTATAAGGATAGACTGTGAGAACCAAAGTGCAGTTTTCTTGGCAAAGAACCTTTCTTACCATTCAAAGACAAAACACATTGATGTTCAGTATCACTTTGTGAGGGATATGATAGAAGACAAAAAGGTGTTGCTAGTAAAGGTGGACACTTTGAAGAATACTGCAGATGCATTGACAAAATTTGTGAGCTCTAATAAGTTCTCTTGGTGTAGAGAAACAATGGGCATTGCAGGGCTGGATAAATGACTAAGCTCTCTTGTGGTCCCCTATGCAAAGAAAACAACAAGTGCGAGAATGTTGGGCTGTGTTATATTCTTTCCACAACTAGCCCACGTAGTGAACTGGAGGGTTGGAGGGGGGGCGAAGCCCCCCCTTCGTTGCGTCAATTGCGTAGTGGGGGGGTCAGAGGGCCCTGTCCGGGGGGTTTGAGGGGGGCGGGTAGCCCTCCTCTATGGGGTCCAAGGTAGCACCCCGAGAAAAAAAAATTGGACCATATATTAGGTTGGGCAAACCTACCTATGGTTTTGTGCATGATTTTCGCACATGGTTTTGGATGTGATGGTTTTTGGTCCATGGTATTGGATGCTTCGACATGTATAAATATGTATTGTAACATTGAAAGGAACATAATGAAAAATCAAGCTGGTAGTCCTAGTTTTGGGTTCCAAGGGAAAATATCTGTGTATATGTGTTTTATGTGTTATGCTCTCGCATTGTTTATTTTTTGTGTTTCAGAATTCGTATGCAAGTAATTTCTATATGGGGTTAAAACCTGCAATATTTTCATCATCCTTTACATATCTTTTTACTTAAGCATAACCACATATTTATCCTTCTTGATGCTTAAAACCATAATTTTGATGTAAGGTGAATTCTATTGCATTTCCTTAGTATTTCATTTAAAAATATGCTTAACATTTGGAGAAATGTATATTTTGTATTTAATTATGAATAATAGTGTATTTGTAAACAAGTTATCAAATAATATTAATTGAAAATATTATGCTCCAAGTTGGAGGAAATTCTAAGTAATGGTGACAAGCAGTTGCAAATTAATGTGTTGTAGATTTAGCATGCTAAGGTTGAGGAAGTTGAACACCACCAATGACAATGACGTATCCACTTGCGGAAGAGAATAAAACATATATTTTATGGTTTTAATTATTGTGAGGCATGTTTTTATGTGCCCACATGTGCATATACATTTTTATTATAGAGTTAAAGATGTCCCACATATATGCCATGGATCTAGAAATCCCAACGTTATTAATAAATATATCGAGCATATTTTGGGAATGTTGTTATAGCCACATAACATATTTCTATTTTGACATATTGGATATTCCAAAATTCATTAGGAATTAACATGAATGTTGGAAATCATGTTCTATATTTTATAAACTTGTAAAATGGTTATAAAGCTGTATTTATTTTCAAGTGGATTTATATTTAAACATTTACTATTTATTTTTTAGAGAAAGCTCATGTACAAAATGAGAACTTGGGAAAAGGGGAGGATTAGGCTTGGATTGTAATAATTATTCCTTAATATAATTATTATTCTGATTTTTATTTATTTGAGATGTTGTAGAAATAGTTAGTGTTGATGTAGATTAATATCAGTGACTCTTTTCTAGGGAGGTAAGGACCACTCCAATAGAATAGAATGATGTGTAGTTTAGGTAATTTCTTTTAATTTCTTATTGTGTGATTAAATTTATTCATGCAATTATTTGTTTATGTAGGATTTTGTTTATTCGTGTGTTTATATTTTTGTAAATTAAAAATTGTATTCATTCATACTATTAATTCACATATACCCATTAGCTTTGCCTCCTTCCAGCTTGGGAAACCAACCAAGAGGAAGAGCCAGAGATATTTTGTCCATAGTATCGACAAACTTAAAGCAAAGTTGAAACTCGACCCATAGGCATTGTATCCGAATATGATAAAAAATAGTAGAAAAAAAAATTTGGATCCCATGTCTACCTAAACATTGATTAGAACCAAATCCTAGCTACTAGTCAACAAGAAATGGAAATCAGTGTCTTTACAGGGAGCACACACATAGAAACTTGGTGGAAAGAGAGGCATCAACCTTAATTGAAACATGCTTAGCCTAGTGATCGTCAGTAGGGCCAGAAACCATAGCTCCTCTAGCCTTCAAGATAGTAAGGAATTTGTCAATGCCCTACAATTGTGTAACGACATTGTGTAGCACCATCAAAATTCCATTCTTGGCATCATTTCTATCTATTAGGACTCAAACTCAAACTGAAATAAAAGTGTCTTCATTCTATAATAGAGTTCTACTATGTGTAGGTACTGGCTTTGTTATCCATGTGTATTGCCCACATCAAGAATCCAAGATGCTATGAATGTCATTACCTTGGAGTTTGACAAGTGTGACCTTTCCACTAGAACATCCTCTTCCACATCCTTCAACTCTTCTTTAATTCTGTCAAGGTTCTACTTGTGGAAGGCACTTGTTGATTCCATAACATGCATTCGAGTTCATGAACCACCTGCAATACCTCAGTCCCATCTGCCTCTATCACCTCCACCTCTATTATAGCAAGCTCTCTGGTGTACCATGATAACCAAGCAAGAGACCAAGTGACTAGACCCATATCCTTAGATAACCTTGGTTGCAAGGTGGCAAAGGCCAAACTTCACCCAAAAATCATAGATTCACAAAACATGCTCAACAACTACTTGAGATGGAGGAAATAGAACCTTCTTGGCTCGATGACTCTCGGCAAAGCACTTACACTTTATCAAAGGCCAAACTCTAGCTTGTCCGTACACTTGCAACTTAACTCCCACCTTTTGTGGTTCTAGTGTTATAGACATTTTTGGGCACTTCAACCCCAATCATAAATGTCCATCAACCGAGGGCTCCTAAGTCCCTAAAAGTGTTGCTTCATTGCCTAAAGGAACAAGGTCAACTGATTACATCATCTCCCAAAAGTTCTCCACTGAAAACTGCTCATAAATGGTCAAAACTGGACCATGCTGAAAGCTCAATGCAGAGGGTGCGATGCATATCACCTTCCCAGTGTACAAGGTGCGATGCATACTGATTTGCTCCTCTGTAGGGTGCGATGGTCGGGAATGGACAAATGGCAGGGACAAAAATGCGAGGTGGAAGATCATGGAATCTTCCAGAAGCTTCCCCTCTAACACTTGCCTCTCTGTTTTCGACCAGGAATGAGTAAGAGATCATCAGTCTCCAAGTGGAATCAAGAAATATCAGAGAGAAGACACTAATAAAAAACCCAGAAGATAACTCACCCCCCTACAATCATCTATATATGGATCCCTCATCACAGAGATCCAGAGGCTGGAATCTTGTATCTTGTAGAGAAGTGTTG
>APFE030511253.1:55389-81009 GCA_000404065.3 Pinus taeda
TTTTCATCTTAATAAATCTATTCTTGTTTTCTTCCATATTCTTGTGTACTTGTTTATATATGCATTTATATGGTTAATACACATCTGATCCTGTATTATTTATGAATTTAGATCTTTGTTTCTTCGATAGTAGTATGTTGCTGTGATTCCACAGCTTCTTTTGAAGTTGGGCAGACGGAGAAGAAGCGGCGAAACTCTATCAAGAAAGAGAGGAAATCAAGCGCAAGACTCAGGTTGGTCTTCTTGGTTCTCCTCTTGTCTATTTTCATAAAAGAAAACAATAGTAGACTTGGATTGTTTGTTTCTAAGATAGCCACCCATCTTAGTGGGAATAGCAACATCCAAGTGGACACTATTCCCGGTAACACTAATCATTTGCATCGTTGGACCTACAACACTTACTTGGTATGCGCATGCATATATGGGCTCAAGGAAACTCACACACACTTCCATTTAACAATGGGGTTTGACTGTCAATATCCACAGTCATGCACTCGTTGCAAGAATGATCTACCAGTTGCAACACAGAGATTAAACATAATTGGAGCATAATTCGCACAGTTTCCATTAACACAAAAGATCTATACAATATGGTCAATTTTACAATAGTCAACCCTCTCTTCTCACAGACCTCTCTAGGCTTTAGCCACTCTCAATTGCTTCTCTTCTTCTCTTACTCTATCCTATTGCTATCTCCTCCCTTCTCTAATTACCAGCTTAACAAATTAAAATTATATGTATTACCATTTGGGTTGCATCTACATTTGTCCCTCTTCTAGAAGCAATACAAAATATCTTAGCCTAATTATTTGACTCTTTTACAATGTGCCACATGGCTAAGAATGTCAACTCACCAAAGCAACCTAACAACCTAAATTACTTCTAAAAATAGGGTAAATGCCCTTACATGAGAAATTCATGATTTATACAAAATTACAACTAAGGGATTTTACGCCCAAGTGGAAATTTTAAGACCCCTTGGGTTTGGACAAAAATGGATTCGGGGCTTTATGCTCCTACATCACAACCACTTTCAAACTAAAGAGAATTAATTTCCCCAACTTGTTCACCTCTATATACTAGTCAATACCACTACTAACTAGTTTGTCGATAGAATTCACAAGTTTGCACAATTGTATCCAAGAATATGTCTCACTTGATATGAATTCCCCTTAAATTTTGTATATAATGAATTAGAACCATAACATTTTCCAAATGTTCTAGAACATTGGTCAATTTCCTAGACAATATTGGTATAGACCAAATGTTCACCTTCTTTACCTACTTCCTAGACAATATAGCGACTAACCATTTTTTCTTTAAAATGAAATCAATAATTTTACATAATTTTGCATGACTTTCTTCACCATATATTCCCTTAAACATGACTTCCCACTAAATTCCATATAAAATGAATGATTTTCCACACATTATTTCAATAATATATTTTATATAATCAACTTGAAACAAAAATTTCTATGACCTTTATTTTTTTATCACTTTAAACCAATCAAGTTCAATTTAAAATTAATAAATTTACACGACTTTCTTTTTCAATATATCTTATTGAATATTCAAAATAACTTTTCCACCAAATTCCATATTGAATGATTATGTTGAATTCACACAGTTCTCGAATAGTTTAACCCACTAATAAAATTCACGATAGAAGGCCGATTAAACCGGACTGCACTAGGATCTTGTCATTAGAAAACAAAAGACCCTATGTGTCAAGACCCTATTTGTCAAATTGGTGCTGCTGGATTTCCAAAAGCGTGCCGACAAAATCCAAAAGCACTACGTCATTTGCTTCCTCTACTTTTCCATGACTTTGTACCAATGAATACCATGATATCTGCCTTCTTTTTCATATGGTATTTGAACTTACTGTGCATTACTTTCGGCATTTTCTGCCACAACTTTTCTGTAGACTCTGTAGGTGCCGTGAATACAATTACTTAAGGCACAACTTCTCATGACTTTGTACCAGCCTTTTTTTAATATTTCCTTACTTTGTACCAGTCAATACAATGTATTTAGACTTTCAACCTAAGTGGAATCTTCAATGGCTTTAGGGACCTGCAATATTTATATGTATGTTTGCAAACAAGGGAACTTACAGGCAAGCCTTTGAAGTTGTTAGATTTGGGATAGGGGAGGAAAATGGGGAAAGGTGTTGTCTCTATGATGATGCTAGTCTGGGTTCTGCTCCTGGCATTGGATGATGTCACTGCAGCAACTATTAGTTATTCCATGAAGCCATTTCATTCCTCACATATTCATAGGGGCCATGGTTTGCACCATGATCATGATCCGTATGACCGCATGATTGGTGGAAGTGCTTCTCTTCAATCCCATGATTTTGATTTGAAGGAAGATGAAGGCAATGTGGAGCAACCTGAATTCACATCATCATCATCCATGGATGCTGACGATACAAGGGATGTAGAGGCCCTCTTGTCATTCAGAAAGGCACTCAAATCGGATCCGGATAGATCGTTGCTCAACTGGACGGCCAAAAACTCCCATAACATGTGCTCCTGGAATGGCATTTTCTGCAGAAAGCGTACTAAACGAGTGATTGCCATAATACTTCCTGGGTTGGGATTGAGTGGTCGCATCTCACCATCTCTTGGTAACCTCTCGTTCTTAGGCACTCTGAATCTTTCTCAGAATAATTTGACAGGAAGAATTCCAACGGAGTTTGGGCAGTTAAAAGCGCTGGGAGTACTCGACCTCAGCTATAATTTTCTCTGTGGTTATATTCCAAAAGCGCTGTGTAATTGCACAAAGCTGCAATCGATCCGACTTACAACAAACAGCTTGATAGGGAGTATACCAACAGAACTCGGTCGTCTAGTCCAGTTGGAGCAGCTGCGCTTGGCAAACAATAGCCTTAGTGGAAATATTCCAGCTTCTCTGAGCAACTGCACTTCTCTCCGGGGGTTGTCCGTTGGATACAACAATCTCAGTGGTCCAATCTCTTCAGGTTTGGGTTTGCTCAAACATTTATCTCTTCTATATTTGACCGGCAACACACTAAGTGGAACTATTCCAACTTCGCTGAGCAACTGCACTTCTCTCCAGGTGTTGTCCATTGGATACAACAATCTCACTGGTTCCATCCCTCCAGATCTTGGTAATTGTACTCAGTTACGGTATATTGCTTTTTCTCACAACAACTTGGGTGGAAGAATACCGGTTGAACTGGGCTCGCTGCAAAAATTACAGTATCTGTATCTACAATCAAACAAGTTGGAGAACACCATTCCTCCGTCTCTAGGAAACTGCTCTTCTCTTGAAATTTTATTTTTGGGAGACAATTGGGCTTTATCAGGTAATATCCCACCTCAATTTGGTCATTTGAAAAAGCTTGTTCAACTATCGATTTATGGCCCAGGTAATATTTCAGGTTTTATCCCTTCCGAAATAGGAAACTGCAGCAATCTTGTATGGTTGGATTTAGGGGACAACAAAATTCAAGGCTCCCTGTTTACCAGTTTATTTGGGCTTCCTCTCTCTACCCTAAATCTGGCTGGTAATAGCATGACGGGTAGCATACCTGAAACTATTGGCAATTTGAATAGCCTCACCTACCTAAATCTTGGTCAAAATAATTTCACTGATAGCATACCCGAAGCCATTGCAAAATTGAGAAAGTTGACCTTCTTAAATTTAGGGGGAAACAATCTTACCGGCAAAATACCTGAGGGCATTGCCACTCTGAACAATCTTCAACAGCTTTGGCTAAATAACAACTATTTTACATCTACAATTCCAAAAGGTATAGGAAAACTCCATTCTCTTACAAAATTATTTTTGAATTCAAACAATATTTCTGGGAGCATTCCTGAAAGTATTGGCCAATGTGTACAATTAGAAGTGTTAAATTTATCCAAAAACAAGTTGACTGGAAGTATTCCTCCATCTTTAGGCAATTGTAAATCTATGAGGAATTTATTATTGCAACAGAACTCCTTGTCAGGGAAATTACCACCAACTTTAAGTAAATGCACTGCTTTACAAAGGTTGAAGGTGTCTGAAAACAAACTCAGTGGAAATCTAGAAATAAGATTTCCAATTTCTATGGAAGTTCTCTCTGCTTATGCTAATAACTTCTCTGGGACTCTGCCTGCTTCTTTGGCCCAATGTACCCAACTTCAACTATTAGATTTAAGCAAAAATAAATTAACCGGTCAGCTACCTAACTACCTTGTAACTTTCTCTAAATTGAGAGTTTTAAGTGTTGGTTATAATAAGCTTTATGGTGGTATTCCTTCTGACATCACAAATCTTGTCAAATTACAAGTGTTGGATTTGTCCTACAATAGAATTAATGGAAGCATACCATCCAATCTAGAGAGACTCGAGGGATTCAAAACCCTTGCGTCTTCCGAACTCAGTAGTAATACATTGTATGAGGATCTTGAAATTGTCATTAAGGGATTTGATTATACTATAACATATGTTTTGGCCACAAATACGATATTGGATTTATCTGCCAATAATCTTACTGGAGACATCCCTCCAAGCATAGGAAATTTGAGTAGCTTGAGATTGTTGAATTTATCAAATAACAATCTAGAAGGGAAAATACCTGCATCTCTTGGTGAGATATCTACTTTGGAACAACTGGACTTGTGCAAAAATAATTTGAGTGGGGAGATACCTCAAAAGCTCTCTATGCTATCCTTGCTAGCATATTTGAATGTTTCATCCAACAGACTTTGTGGGAGAATCCCACCAGGAACACAGTTTTACACTTTCAGTACTACTTCATTTCAAAGAAACAAGTGTTTATGTGGTTTTCCTTTACAAAGATGCAAAGAAGGAAAGGAAAAGCCTCAGGAAAGCACAATAAAAGGTGTTAGCCAAAGATGGTTGAGTCATGTGAAAGAGCATGTTTCATTGAAAGCATTGAAGTTCGGTATAGGGATTGGATTTGGTGGAGTTATGAGTGTGATGATAGTATGGAATAAAGCTAGGAATTGGGTCATGTCTTCAGAGACATAACTGGTTATGTACAAATTCTTTGAACTATATGTGGTGATATATTGTAACATGAATGTTAATGTATAAGATGAAGAAAAAGTTACTTGTTTGCCATGCGCTGATCTGCCAAATTGAAAATGTCTGGATGCAATTTTACTGTATTGTTTACTCACTGCTGATGTCTGGTTATCCGATGTCAGGTTACTGCTCTGTTGTAAAATTTGACAAAATATATAAATTTCCAGATGAAAAAAAAAAATTGTTATATCCTGAACTTGTTTGTTTGAATTTCTACCTTCCATATTCTATTCAAGGAAGACCCAATTCCCTGAATTAAGTTATACTTTAATTGAAATTAAGTATTTTTTCTTATCAAACGGTAAACCTTCGCTTCTATACTCACTTCTACACATATTCTGCAGTCATTCCTACCCAGACTGAAGACGTGTTGGTTATTATTGCCGCAGGCTTCTCCCCTGGAAAATCAGCTTATCACAGTGCACTAAAATATGAACGAGTTATAAATATTATAAGAGCAATGATAAATATGTTATCGTTCACTTGAATTTTTTTATAATTATGTCTATTATGAATTTGCCATTGCCCAAGGACTGGCATTCCCATTCTCTAGTTGCAAATTCCACTCTAAAGCACTGTCCATGCTTAAAAAATCTTTGCCCAATATCAAGAAGAAAACAAGAGTTCAAAATTGTCGTAAAAATTCCTTGTGTCATTTAATTCGTTGTAATTACTGTAACAGAGGTATTTGGTGGGAAGATTGCAAATTATGACGGGTTAAAATTTTGCACTTCACAAAGAATGTTTATATGAAATGATAATTAATTGTAATATTAATATTTTCCCTGTAGTTTTACGGATTAATCATGGGTGAGGAGGTTGTAATTGATGGTAGCAAAAAGTTCTCTCCATACTGGTATGAAATTACAATCAACTGTAATATCAATATTTTCATAGTTCTCTTTCATATTTGTATGATATTACAATCAACTGTAACATCAATATTTTCATTAAAGGTTTGCTATTTTATTATTAGAATATTTTGTAGATTTAATATTTAAATTTAATGTAAATTATCTTTTTTAAATTTTTTTTTAGATAACCATGTCACATATATGATTTTTCTTTTTTTTTTTTAATTCCAAATAAAAGGAAATTCTCATGTGAGTATGGTTATTTCACAATTTTATTGCAAACTTTCCATGCAATACAATTGCATAACTAACACTATTAAGAATTGAAATTGAACATAATAGTATGTACAATCTTCTCATGAATTGTTTATCTATAATTTATTTAGATGTATAAATGATATGACACTATCACCCAATTAATCATTATATAAATTCAAACACTCATCGAGATTTAGATCAGTTTCACCATGATTAAAGACATGGATAAATATCAATATGTGTTAATATGGATATGACATCATGTGGGGATTTCTTTAGATGGAGGAAGACTAGGAGCATATTGATTATGAGGAAGAGCCAAAGAAGCTATTTGGAATATCATTAATTTTCCCAACACATGAAGAACTCTTCGCAATCTAGGATAGGAATGGACGCCTTTGAGGTTCTCCTTTAGTTGTTATTAATAAACTAGGGTTATAATAGGACCTCAATGTGATGGTAGGTTATTAAAGAGGAAAGCACAATGTGTTGAAGAATCAAGGGCAATTAGGTGTAGTGTGATTCTTCTTGACTTGATAACGATTTGTGGAGTCTTTTTACTTTTTCTTGTTAGCTTAATCTTTTTCTTCTTATTATTAAGGCATGTGTGTGTACTTCATTAAACTGCTACCAAAAACATAAGAACAAGAACACAAGATGTTGGCTCTCTTCCAGGGCCAAAACCTCTCCTTTTGAGAGGAAAACCCTTCGGTTTCTCTTATTGAAGCTTCTTATTGATCAATGCCAAACCCTAGACCCTTGACAAATATATCCTCCAAGCACAAGTCAAGTCCTTCCTCCTTTTTGCATTTTGCTCCCCAACACTTCGTTTCCTGGCACTTCATCCTCCTTCCAACTGTTGTTAGATCTTGTTGCACTTGCTCTAGAAGAGATCCCTTTGATGAGACCCTTTCCTTATGATGATCCCTTCTCTTCACCAACCAACAAACTTGTATGATTGTAATGGGAGGGTTGTTATGACAGTAGAGACAACCTCCTTCTCTTTGCACATGTGACTGTATTCCTTGTGATATTGACCTCTTCCTTCTTCACTTGAGAGAGCTCCTTCTCTGCTTGAGTGAGAGGCCTTATAGGCCTACTTAGATTGCCCAACCAACGAAGTTATGTGACTGTGATAGTAGTGTTGTAATGACCGCGGGAAGAGGCTCTTTCCTTCGCACGTATCACTGTAATAAGCCCTAGAACAGACCTCTAAGGCTCAGTGTTTCTTCCTCCTTCGTTGTCCTTGGAGACCCTTTTCTCGTCCTTTTTTTACCCTTTACTTGCCTCCTTACTTCGCTAATTTCATAGATATGAATGCATTGTCTTTAGAGGAGTGGACAACCTCTATAAATAGAGGATTGTCCCTCCTTTAGGCTAGCTTGAAGGCAGACTTGACTTCTTTGCTACGGATTTCTTCCTTTTATGGTGCCTTTGCTTGGAGGAGACATGACTTTGCTTGGAGGTGTCTTCTTTGACTCTAATACATAAGTATACCTATAGTAGCATGCCCTTAAGGCCTTCAACATAATTCATTTGACTTTTTGACTCACCTATAGCACTTTAACATGTGCTAGACCTATTTCAATGAGAAAGAAACTCATTGACATATATTATAAAAATAATATTTCTTTTTTTGAATAAAATACAAATATCAAAAGTACATTTATGAAGACCGAACCTAGTTACATTTCCTTCAACACTCCCTCTTAAATAGGAAGGTATTCATATAACATTACAAGGTGTTTGGCTATTTTTCAATATTGAAGAATTCACATAAGAGAAACCGGATTGGCAATCCATCTGTTATAGCATCATAGTGACCAACATTGTTTCCACAGCAAGGCCTTGACTGGCATCTCTATCTCTCAATAGATAAGAGCACAATGTTGGCGAGACCAATGACTTATAGACACCTTAGTCATTGTCTCTCAAGGTACATACCCACCCGGGTGTTCATGAGTATGACCTTCTAGGACTATTCTTATCTTGGGTTCCCAGCCCTCAAAAAATATCGGTCCTCTTGCCTACTCTTGTCTTGGATTCCCTACACATCCTCAAAGAGTATCGGATGCCAAATGATTACCCAATCCTCCCATTCTTTCTTCCCAAGTGAAGACAAAATGTTGTGTCTATCTCTTCCTCTTAATTGAGGAAGACATGCCCAAGTATCCTCCGACAAGGTACTTGTCCAAGTTCCTTGCAATTGGGAACTTGTTATAACTCCCTCTTAGCTAGGGACTTGTCCATTCGTCAACAACTTCTTCTTCATGGGTCCTCGAGCTGCTTGATCTCCTTCTTTCCTTTGATGTCATGGAGTCTTTGTTCGAACTTCTTCTTGGTCGACCACCATCCATCAATCACTTTCCTTCCTGGTTTGTCATGTCATTGCCTCCTTCATGGAAAGTGGTATTCTTGTCATATATTAGGGTCTCTTGTCATCTGGCTACTCCTTTGTCATTTTTCCATGCTTCGGAATACTCTTCTCATGGATGCTTCGTTGTACTTGCTCGTTTACATGCTTCGATCTAGTACCCTTCATGACTTCATCCTGATATTACTTCCACATTAAATGGTGCTTTTGTTGGATGGCTTCTTCATCATGACATCTTTATAGAGTAGAATCAATTATCTTCACCTTTCATATGTCCAAGGCCTTCACAAGTGTCAAGGGTCCTTTGATCTTTTTCTTCCTTTGTTAGAGTTGTCATGCCTTCTCTTGGGAGATGTCTTCAAAGTATCTTGTTAGATAGTGATTCTTTGTGATCATGGTGTTCTTCACATGCTTGATCTCTTTCTTCATTTGCTGCTTATTAGATAGATTGGTCAATCACCTTATGCTCCTTGTGAGAGCACTTCTTCATTGCTTGCTTCTAGGACTAGTCAACATTTCTTCTTTACTTGCTTCTTAGTCAACAATCTTATACTACTTATGTGAGTATTTCCTTTTGTTGACCTTCATTGTATTGTAGTACATGCCTTTGAGCATTTCATTGGTGAAAGAGATTCTTTCATACTTGATCATGCCATAGAACTATCCCCATGACTCAATAATATACATATGATAACATGACTAAACTTTGATGCATACATACCTCATCTTGATTCTCCTTCGATCATCTTATCTTCAATTGATTGTCCATGGTGTGGCCCTTGTGGCCCTTCTCACTTCATATTAGCTTGCCTGCATATCATCCTTTTCTTGAATCCCATGAATGGGATTCCCAATGAGACATCTGTTTTTGTTTATGAATCTTTCTTTTGAAGATTCCATCAGAGGATCTTGAAGACCCTTACACTGCAAATGTTTCTTTCTTTTTGATGTTGGTGGTCTTCTAAGATTTAATCATGATCAATTTTCTTTCATAAGGGATGAGGTCCTATATTAGGTATGCTCCCTCTACATGAATATCTTGAGCTATATCTACCATGCTCCTATATTCTAGAAGATATTTCTAACCATGCCTTTTGTTCTATTATAAATGCTCCTTCTACATGAGTATTTTGAACTCTATGTACATCATGCTTCTAGATTCTAGAAGATGTTTCTATCCATGTAATTTTATTCTATTCCTACATGCTCCTATACTACTCAAAGCTTTGAAAGAAGACTTTAAGTAAAGAAGTAGACTTAGTCATAGTAGAGATCTAGAGGATCTTTCTTATTTTGCTTCTTTTCTTCTTCTTTCACCTCTTGAGACATGTGAGCTTCTTCTCTTTTTCTTTTGTTGTTGTTGTCCTTCTTCAGTTTAGGGAAATTCCTTTTGTAGTGTCCATATTCTTGGCATCCATAGCATTGGATTTTGGACATATCTCTATTGTTTGTTCTTCATGGACCAAATTTGCCAAATTTTCCCTTCTTCTTGGCCATGGTAACAAATACTTGCTCCTTTGATCCCACATCTTCATTTGCTTTGAGTCTAGTTTCCTCTATCTTGCATAGAGACCACATTTCACTTAGTGGGGTGGCTTCCTTCTTGGCATAGTTGCCCCAATCCTCAGGTAGAGCATTGAGTACTACAGTTGTCATTTCTCTGTCAAACATGACTTCCCCTAGCTCTTGAAGTTAATCCCTCATCTTAGAGATCTTCATGAAGTAGGGTTATATTCCTTCCTTTGATATCTTCATCTTGTACAACTCATTTCAAAGAGATACCACTTCTCCAGATGTGCTTATGAATAATAGCTCTACTAGTTTATCATAGATTTCTTTTTATGTTTCAAATTTGGAGAAATAAGGAATGAGAGAGTCCTTGATAGATTCTATTAGAATCCTTTGAGATCTTGTCTCATCCTTATTATTCTTGGATAAGGCTTGAGTTTGTTCCTTAGCATGAATAGTGATATTCCCTTTGATGTGTTCTAGAAGTTCATTCTCCTTGAGAAGTAAATCATTCCTCTTCTTCCATGCAAGAAAGTTATTGGTACCTACCAATTTGTATCTTTCCTTGCAAAAAATACATTGATGTATATTCAGAAGGGGACATATACTTGATAGATTTTGAGATGTAGTGGACTTGTTTTCTCCTTGAAGACTTGATGGCTTGCCTTCCTTAGATCTTGATGTTCTTCAAGTTGCTTTCTCCAAGTGGACTTGATGTGATGATGAGATTTGCTTGATGACTTGTAGCTTGATGTAGGTCCTTCTTTCATTTGCTCTTCTTGTAGGTGCCTTTGTGTAAGGATTTTCTTCTTTCTTCATAGTCTTCCTTGATGAATGATAGATGGTAGACCTTCTTGTCCTTAAATTGATTGAAACTTCTTGGCTAGATGCTTCAACTTTTGTACAGGTCCTTCCTTGATAAGTGTTCTTGAGATGCCCTTTCCTTGATGTGTCGCCTTAGTTCTAATTCCATGTTGAAGAATCAAGGGAAATTAGTGTAGTTTGATTCTTCTTGACTTGATAACAATTTGTAGAGTATTTTTACTTTTTCTTTTTAGATTAATCTTCTTCTTCTTATTATTAACGCATGTGTGTGTACTTCATCAAACTGCTACCAAAAACATAAGAACAAGAACAAAAGATGTTGCCTCTCTACCGAGGCCAAAACCTCTCTTCTCTTGAGAGGAAAACCCTTCGGTAAATTTCTCTTATTGAATATTCTTATTGATCAATTCCAAACCCTAGACCCTTGACAATAATATCCTCCAAGCACAAGTCAAGTCCTTCATCCTTTCTATATTTTGTTCCCCGACACTTCTTTCTTCTGGTACTTCGTTTCCCAACACTTCATCCTCCTTCCAATTGTTGTTAGATCTTGTTGCACTTGCTCTAGAAGAGATCCCTTTGATGAGACGCTTTCCTTATCATGATCCCTTCCTTCTCTTCACCAATTAACGAACTTATATGACTTTAATGGGAGGGTTGTTATGACAACAGAGACAACCTCCTTCTCTTTGCACGTGTGACTGTATTCCTTGTGATATTGACCTCTTCCTTCTTCGCTTGAGAGAGATATTTCTTCGCTTGAGTGAGAGGCCTTATAGGGCTACTTAAATTTCCCAACCAACGAAGTTATGTGACTGTGATATTAGTTTTGGAAGAGGCTCTTTCCTTCACACGTGTGACTGTAATAAGCCCTAAAACGCACTTCTAAGGCTCGATGTTTCTTCCTTCTTCTTCGTTGTCCTTGGAGACCCTTTTTTCGTCCTTTTGTTACCCTTTACTTGCCTCCTTACTTCGTTGTTTTCATATATATGAATGTGTTGTCTTTAGAGGAGTGGACGGCTTCCGTATATAGAGGATTGTCCCTCCTCTAGGTCGACTTGAAGTCTGTAGGCTGACTTGACTTCTTTGCTATGAATTGCTTCCTTTGATGGTGCCTTTGCTTGGAGGAGACTTGAATTTTCTTCTTTGACTCTAATACATAAGTATACCTATAGTAGCATGCCCTTAAGGTCTTCAACATAATTCTTTTGACTCTTTGACTCACCTATAGCACTTTAACATCTGCTAGACCTATTTCAATGAACAAGAAACTCATTGACATATATTTTAAAAATAATATTTCTTTTCTTGAATAAATACAAATATCAAAAGTACATTTATGAATACCGAACCTAGTTACATTTCCTTCAACACAATGGAACCTCCTTCATCCTACATAGAGAAATTTTCAAGGATGGAGATTTATCTTAATTTTTAGAAACCTTAGCCATCCTACTATTCCCTACCATGCAAACTATAAAACATTTGGTGATAACTTCATAAATACAATTTAAATTTATAATGATTTTATGTATAGTCTCTATATAATTTTAATGATCTTTAAAGGAAAATGATTTTATACTACAGCTCAATTGGTCAAGTTCTCATCATTAAAGCACATTTTCTCTTGAGAGGTCACAGGTTCAATTCTCCCAACACTCTCGAGGTAAGGCCCTGTGGTTGAGTCGACAAGAAGTGATCCCTTTGGGTGGATATTCCTAGCACAAATATTCTTTGGATGTAGTGGTCACTAATCTCTGGGGTCCGTGAACCACATAGAAAATAATTTAAAAAGTAAAAAATAAAAGATATAAAAAAAATTATACTACAAAATTTGGGCGAATCATTTTTAGAAAAAATGAGAATTAGCGAATCTCTTTTTGTAGGTTTTAACCATGTACAAAAATTAGCTGCAAACGAATTCTTAGTAACAGAAAAATAAACAATAGCGAGAACATAAAAAAATATATCGAGATATTTTCTCATGGAACCCAAATTGGGAAAACCAAATTGATTTTTCATTATATTCCTTTCAATGTTACAATACATTATATATATGTCGAAGCATTCATAAATCTCAATCCATTAACCCTGGATTAGAAAATAACTATAGTCCCCTAAAATTTTCATTGCACATAAATAATGTTCTGATAAATAAGAGTCATTCTCAAAGCATATGAGAGAAAAAAGTGGTGAACTCTATAGTCTTTCTCAAAGATAACAGTAAAGTTAGTAGTATGAATGACATCTTCAAATAGATCAACTCATGTAATGGTGGTACTATCAATCTAAAAAAAATCCATGTTAGTTCCTTACTTATGGTAGCTAAAAATACGAAGACTCTTGATCGAAGAGATAAGTTTGGAACTTGTATAGGAGACATGCTTGAATGATTTCTACAAATGACTTTTGAGCAACTCCTCCAATATAAGAGTCTCAATTGTTGTAAGGATTATTGTTGATGATGGTATTGAGGGAGCTTTAATTAACAGTAGGAAATTAGTCTTTATGGGGATTTGTTATGTGAAGAGAGGGTTAAAGGCCAAGCCAATTAACCAATGGTCGAAAGCAAGGATTAAGTTGGTGTTTGGTGAGGAAATAATAATGAATTGGATCATTTTCATGTAGGAGAGAGGTGGTTGATCTTTTCTTTAGTTTACCAATATCTCAAAAATTAATAAGCGAGTGGGTTAGTAAAGTTTGGAGGAAGGAAGAAACTTATGTCTTGTTACACGGCCTCATAGTGGCAAAAAATATCAACATTTCTAAATTAAATGTCATAGGAGACTTTAGTTTAACAAGAAATCCTACGTACAAGGGAAACTCTATAGGGGAAAATAGACTCGGTTCCATACTAGCCAAAATCAATACCTCAAAAAAAAATTAAGTTTATTCAATGGTTTCAAGTATTTTGACACAATTATGAATATGCATACCATTTTGCAAACCAAGCTACCTTCAAAAAATGTGGGGACTTGGTCATTGATGGCCAATTAAATTTCCAAGCAATCATATAGTCATGGATTAGGATAGGGGTCAATAAACACATGGCACATCGCATGTCAAGGAAATCCCATGTCAAGTGAAATCCAAGGATAATAAAAATGGTCACAAGTCTATGGTGCATTGAGGAGATCAAATAGTATTGGAAGACTCAAATGGATGTAGTTATGAGTATCTTGCTACAATAGAGAAACATCAATGCCTATATGAATATTGCTTAACCTTTACCAAATGCCTAAGTTCAATATGATGCTCTCATCTCTGAGGATGATAGTAAGATATAGTAGTATCAAATCTTCTTTGAA
The DNA here is from genome assembly GCA_000404065.3 of Pinus taeda. Lineage (NCBI taxonomy): Eukaryota > Viridiplantae > Streptophyta > Pinopsida > Pinales > Pinaceae > Pinus > Pinus taeda. Next base: position 69,588 of record APFE030511253.1, read on the forward strand.
TTTTGTTATAAGCAATATCAATTCAATTTCAGAGTTTAGGCTAAGGGCTCATGTGACATCTTGATATGAAATTGTTGTATCTATATTAGATAAAGAATTTGTATGGCCTTTGTATATGCATGATCAACCACTTTGTCTAAGAATCTATGGCTCACCTTTTGGGTGACTTTTTGTACTCATGTAGGCTTTGGCCTCATCCATTTTATAATAAATATTCTAGTTATTGTAAAAAAACGTTTTGAGTAAAAGTTCTTTAGATTTTTCCATGTAAAGTTTGGAGGAATTATGATACTCTCCTTAGAAAATTGATTGTATTGTTTTTACTCTTGGGTGTAAAAGAAATAAACCCAATCTACTTAGGTAAAACAACCAATATTACATTTGAAATTTTGGAAAGACTATCATGGAAGCATTAGAAGACAATATTGGTGTATTCCTCAACATCAATGAGATATCTCTATCCTTGGTGATGAACTTTGTAGACTAAATACTAATAAGTATGGTTTTCGGAGAGCGGACACCTTAAAATATGGGGATAGGAGTAATAAGGAGATAGAAGCCAATAACCAAAATCAAATACAATCCCTATATTGTGAGAGGTTTCCATTTCACTTTTGGCTAGTATCAAAAGTATGGTGATTTAAAAGATGAATTCTTATGTAGACCATCAAATCTAATAGAGCGTAAGATCAAAGTCCACAATAGAGAAAGGTAAACTTGAGAATAGAAGTTGGTGTAGTTGATTTATAAAGTAATGGTAAGGATGGCAAGATCAAATCATAAATTCATAGATGGAAGATGCTAGAAGCAAGTAGTGGGGTCTCATGGCATGGATAAAAGGTTGTTGATAGTTAATGATGAAATAATGACATAATACAAGGGATTAGATATCATTCATGTTGCTAAATTGGGTATCCCATCGACATAAAATGTTTAGTTACAAATGGGAATGGGAGATATTATTATGATGGGTGATTCTTCACATATTTGTAAGTTCAATTGCCATTTACCTAATCCAAATTCTCTAGATTTCTATGAGCTTTTGAATTTACTATTTGAAAAATCCTCAACCTAATCTAGGGTATGAGGTAAGGAATACAAGTTGTAAGGTTAGCCAAAGGGTAGTGCTAGGTTAATATTAAAACTTCCCCTTAAGCTCTATTTTAAACCCTATGATTCCACCTATAATTAAATTTTACATTTCATCCTCTTCATGCTTAATGTTGATGCCTATGTATATCTCTGGTAAATATCAAGTATTTTTACTTAGGGCATGAGTGGGAAAAATTTTACGTACAAAGAACCATACATGAATGGTGAGAGGGGTATATAATGATTCCCTTGAGCGTCCTCATACAATCTTTCTGAACCATAGTTCCTCTCGTATACACCCATAAACTCGCAAAATCAAGAGGAATGATTAGAGATTAGAAAGAAGGATGGTGTAGGTAGTGTTTATCTAGGTAGTTTTCAAATGTTCCAAGTACTAACTTACCTCCCAATTATGTGTCAAATATAAATTGAGATCATCTAAAGATATTGCGAAACAAATATCTAATGGAAGGTTAACTACTTAATAATTTATTAGCTCCAATTTTAGATTTAAGTCCTCATGGGATATGCTTATTGATGGAAGGTTATTCAACTTACATACCATATTTCTTTTCTAGAATTCCTTGGATCACATTATCACTTTTAAAGAGCCTCATATTTGGGGGATGAAGAAGTGAAGTTTTTATTTGTTCCAACTTCTCTTAGTATCCTCCTTGAAAATGGAAATGGTCAACATTTTTCAATAATATGTTATTGATTTTCATAAAGTGGATATGCAAATTGGATATTTTGTTTCTGAACCCTTCACTCTCTTCGTACATCATGAATGATCTCTTAGGAGATCTAGTAGGTGTAGAAATTTTTTTGCCATATATTTACATTTTAACCAAAAATAACATTTACCCCTCTCTCTCTCTCACATACACACACACACGGACATTTCGAATCATCCAAAATAGATCATCTAGTAAAAAATTATGCTAATTTCAAGATAATATACATTTTCAAACCCTAGTTTGGAGATGTCCTACTAAGTTGACCTTGTAACAAATATATGCAATTTAGGCTTCTCTGAATCTAAAAAATTGGCCTTTAGTTGCATGATATGTCTTCTCTATAATACAATAGGTTCAATTAAATTTTGATGTGCTAAAAGAAAGTTATGGTAACTTTTACCAAATTTGCTTATTTTACCCCTTTAAAAAGTGAGAACTCAAAATAGAATGCCACATGCCCAATTTCTCATATCTATGTCTTAAATTTTTACTTGAAATATTGTAGTCTATCCCCATCAGATACAATTTTTTTACCAACAATTCTTGTTTAAGGGTATTTTTAGGACTATCTATAAACCCTAAATTCCATTGGATGTAACTCCAAAATTTTAGTGAGCTAAAATCTATTTTTTTTTATCATAGGTACCTTTCTATGTTTCCTTTGCACCCTAAATATTTCATTGTTTAAAAAATCTTAGAAAATTATATAGTGAAAATGGTCGGACAACATGCTTCGAAGGAAGCCCTTAGGGCCAACTCAATTGGAAATGGCCATGTTATGATGTATTATGTAAACTATGAGATATGAGGTTCAAATTCCCATGATTAAGATGTGTTTGTAGAAGGGGCATACATAGGCACCTATAGATTATAGTGGTAACATCGAGAATTGGTTGTGTTCCATGCAAGTATGAAACCAACCCACTTGTGAATTCCTCTAGATGCAGAAGAAAGAAAAATAAAGAAGACATATTTTAAAAGAAGACGATATGCTCTGAAACCAAAATTTAATGTACCAAAAGAAAAAATTATCATAACCAGAGATTACACATCTTTATAATGATAAATAGTCGATGAATATGTTACAATATATCCAATGCATGAAGCAAGATGATAATTCAAATAAATCCCCTTTCTTATAAATAAGAAATAAATCCCCTTTCTTATAAATAAGAAATAAAATTAGCATGATGTGGACCTACACTCTTAGTTGGCCTAAGTATAAATTATATATTAAAAAAGCATGAGTCTTAGGTCCTAACATTAATTTAAAGTAAATTTCACTGACACGAAAATACATAATGTTATTTAAAATAATATAGCTCAATTGTTGTGAACTTCGTAGTGATATACACCAAGTTTGCAAATCCGATTTTAATCTATGTGGTTTACATCGCATGTCAGTAGATCATATCAATGTTATTTAATAAAAGTAGATTAATCATTCACAACTAGTATAAGGAAAACCGATCAAGTTTTTTTAAAAGATATTGAAATCCCTGCACAATTATATTTGAAGTCTCAATGGTAAAATTTTGTAATATATAGATGGCATTTTCAAAACTTTTTCAAAAATAAATTGCGTAAACAACATCATTTGAAATTACATTATCAATATGTTTCATAATCAAATTCAATCCTGAATTAACATCTATCTCATTTCTCTTTAATTTATGCTAATTAATGAAATTTACCTTTTGCAAGTGACTAACTATTGTCATATGCTCAAGGTTATAGCTATGAAGTATCTCATTTCTTAGAAAATCAGGTTTTCTCTTTTTTATACCATCGTTAAGGGTAAAAAGAAAAATGAGGAAACGTAAGGCAATAAGGAAGGGTTCTTGCTTCTTATGAAATACTTCTTCAATGCACTCAAAATTATGTCATAGTTATGACTTTTTGCAAATGTATATACAATTCAAAAGTGACCTAAGAAAGTAAGGAATTTATAGTAAAAATGGATAGATGTTGTGCCTAAATTGTTTGCTTTCTCATTTGTTGGCCAAGAACTTTGATCTTTTCACAAAATTCTTTAACTTAGATACCATTGGATTAGTGATTGGCACCTTTCCTTTATCATGTTGAGTATTTTTATTAGTATAAATAATATAAATAATTTACTTATAATGTTAATCCCTAACATTATTAACATTATTTTAGATACAAATTTCATCACTGCAAAAATAACAATGCAACTCTTATTTATTCGATGTGATTTTTAAAATAATATTATTGACTATTCTGAACTCCTTAGTGATATATGTCAAGTTTGCAAATATAATTTGACCTATATGTTTTACATCATATACCAATAAACCATATCATTAATATTTAACCAAAAAAAATATTACAAGAAAATTAAATCAAACATTTTTTAAAATATTCAAATCCCTTTGATTTAAGAAATGCATCTAATGATTTTGTTTGCACAACTATATTTGAAATTGTAATGGATGAAGTTTTATAATTACATTTGAGTTTTCACAACTATGTTTGTAACTATTTAGGTGTCCCCCTAGTGGAAAACTCTTTATGAGCCTCATGTTGGAAAGATATCCTGCAAAGGATCACTAACATGTTGGATAATTGGGCTTTTTACTTATTGAACTTGGCAAGTTGAGTGGTCCTCATAAAGATGATTCTTCAAGAATTGTTGATGTATCAATTATTCGCTCTAGTAGCTCCCAAATTTATCTCCAAGGTCATCACTTCCAAATTTAGATATTCCTTGTGGCAAGGAGCTAAACAAGCTAAGAAATGGGCATTGGTTGCATGGGAGAAGGTGTGTCTTCCTAAGTTGGTGGGGGCTCTAGGAGTGAGAGACTCAAAAATATTGAACAAGGCCCTTGGAGCTAAATTGTGGTGGAGATGGCTTCAAGGGGGTCAAGAACTCTGGAAGCATATCTGGGATAGAAAGTATACTTTAAACCTTTGCCGAGAAGATAAGTTAAGATAAGTGGTATACCCTTCAAGTCAATCTATATGGAATCTAGCCCTAAATAAACACTTGATTTAAAATCATGCCTTTTGGGAAATTAGGAATGGAAGAACAACTCTCTTCTACGAAGAAGCGTGGCAAAAATTCCCTTGGTCGGGAGATCAAGTAGACCTAAGGGAATTGAAGAAGTTTGCCAAGGAAAAAGGACTTGATACAATGGTGGACTACGGGAAAAAATTGAAGATGTTGATACATGGCGAGTATGGAAATCAAATGAGAACTAGTCGAACCACCAAGTAGTAAATTCCTAGGCAGCCCTAGCTTGAGACCTTCAAGAGCACAAAATATCTATAGCTCAAGATCTAAACAAATTACAGTGGAGTTATCAAGTGAAAGGTATGTTTACTCTTAAATAAGATTATGGTGGGGAGCGATGAATGTGGAGTGGAATAGAGAGGAGACCTCTCTTTGAATGAAATTAGCTAGAGAGAGAATATTGAGTATCTTTATCAATCCCTTCAATATGTATTGATTGATCAATCCCTTCTGTTATATTAGCCTTCTTTCTTTAGAGAACGTGACTAGAGGACCCTTTTCGAGAGCTATCAAGGCTTACATAGAGAACCCATGTGGCGCAAGATCTAGACTCGTAATCTATGGCCAAAGGTTTCACACTTCGTAGGGCTAGTGGGTAGGAGAAAACTACTTACATGGGATCACATCCAAAAAAGAGGTTTGCATGGCCTATCTTTCTGCTCTCTCTACAAGGAATATGAGGAAACAATGGAACACATCTTGAATAACTGCCCTTTCATTGAAAATATATGGATTTTGGTTCTCCAACTCTTTGGTCATTTAGATGACATGCATAACAACCTAATTGAAACGATAGAGAATTGGAGAGTTAACCTATTGAACAATGTTATCGTAAAAAAACATGTCTCTAGTGAGTGGATCTTTCCTTTGGGCAGTATTGAAGGAGCGCATCTGGAGGATTTTCCATAATAAGCAGGCATCTATTAACTTTGTCTAGAAGATTTTTAAACAAAATATCACGGGAACAATCCTTTCGAAGTCCTGGGGTACTATGGATTGGAAAGTGAACTAGTAGGAGGCAAAATTTCTAAATTCTTTGGAAATTGTAAGACATCCCTAGGATTACCCAAACCCCCAGCTCCCTCTAGATCATCCCCTTAATATTTCGCTCCCCCTCCCAATGGATTTGTTAAACTAAACTTTGATGGGGCTTCCAAAGGGAACCCTAGTCCAACAGGATTTGTAGGTGTCTTCAGAGATTAGAACAGATAGACATTAAAGTTGTTTGCATCTAATTATGGCACAACAAGCAACAACGTAGCTAAATTCATAGCACTATACAAGGTTCTGCAGGAAACAACTGAGGTTGGTTATACATAATTTCAAGTGGGTGGGGACTAACTATTAGTTATCTCTATAGTGTATAAATTAATATATGGTACCTTGGTCTCTAAACTGGCCAAGATTTGGATATTGGAGATCCTTATATCTTGAATTTAAAAGTTCCTATGTTCTATAAAATATGTCATCACTACCCATTTGTGTGGGACTAGGAATAAATTCGTTTATATGTTAGCAAATTTGGGATGTCGTGACAAGGAGATGAATTTTATTTCCTCTTGGATGGTGTCAAATAATCTGAGCTAGGTAGGGAAGTTGCAAGCTATTTTGGAAGGTGAGAACAATACGCTGATGAGGGTGGAGGATCAAAGGTTGATGGAGCTTGGGGAGGTGGGGTTGGGGGAGGGGGTTCCCACCATCCCACCAACTCCCATGATCATTAAGGGGGCAATGGCATGGCCTGCCCACGCCCCCCCCCCCCCCCATTGCACCATATATGTGAGGACTAGTAGCCATTTGTTCTCATGGAGTATTAGGCATTTATTACCTCCATCATGATCCATTTTTGGGTTGGTAGCATGATTTATTATGTAAACTGGTTATGTGGGTCATGGGAAAGAGTTATAGATACCTTTGCAAGTTGAGGTCTAAGACACTTTGTTGGGGCGGGCCTAAAAGCGTGAAAACTTGAATATGGCAACCCATGTTGGAGAGGAAACCTTATGATGCTATTAGTATTTCTTGGAAAAAGTAGTAGCTTTCTGTTAGTCCAAATTTACTATATTATTTTGGCTTATGCACGGTGGGGCGCAAAGAAGTAGTGTTATGGAACAAACATGTTGAATGGCAAATTAATTCTTCCTAGGCGATAGTTTTAGGTAATTATGGGACACTCGTTCATTCTATTTTTCCTTTTTTTTCAGGTTATTTTTAGGTGGTGTGTCTTGGGTCAATGCTCTCAATTTTTGGCTAGGTCAAAGGTTGTTCTGGTTGACAATGTTGATTTTCTAGTATAATTAGGGTTAGCACAATATTTCTGAAATTATGATAAATATTTTTGATGTAGATCTTACTTTTAACTTATTCCAATATATCATTCAATAATTATGCTTCAGAAATTCAACAATAAAGAAGAGTAGAGCAGTAGAGATCACAATGCACAAAAGAGAGACAATATTTACCCTGGGAAAACCCACTACGGGAAAAACCTAGAAACCTTTTTTCAATAGAGAAATTATTGTTGTTCAATGAAAGATACACCCAGACCTATGGTCAAACCTATTCTTCTCCTCCAAGTCAAGTCACCCAAAATGATCCTGCACTTTGCTCTTGATCATGCACTTCCATAATTTTGGACCTCCTATAATAACTAGTTGCCCCAAAATTTCGTCCCTATAGTGGTTGCCCCAGTAATCCAAAAAGTTTTGCCCCCCCTTGCAAAAGTTGCCCCAGAAAAATGCAAACCACAGAGAGAGAGATTACTTCACATGTGCGAGTTGCTAGAGAGAGAGAGGAGAGAGAAAAATTGACCTTCTTGTCCTTCGCTTACTTGCCCAGAAACTATCTTGTGAGAGGAATGTGAATTGCCAAAATAAGGAGGTCGAGTTGCCTTTATATAATGGTATGTCTAGGGTTAATAGATTTGTCTCTTGGCCAGGGTTATCTTGACTTGGAGGGAAGTCGACTTGTCACTTTTGAAGCCAAAATTTCAAAAAAGTCAAATTTACATCTTTTAAAAGTCCCAATGGGACTTTGACTCAAAATAAATTTTCTTTTAACTTAAGCATTTATAAATATGCTTTACAATGATAAATACAATTTCATTAAGTGACCAAATGTACATTATGAAGACTGACCATAGTTACAAATTCAATAGACGGGTGTTTTTAGAACTAGGCTTGGGTTGATTTTCCTTTATCCTCCTAAATTATTTGTTTTTTGACCTCCTTGTTGGGTAGTGGGTCTCTTTTGGTCTTGGTGTTAGAAATTTTGTCACCTTTTGATTCTAGTTTTCTTATCAGCCGACGTAGTGTGGTATATCTTAGTCTTTTGTTTCAGGGTAAAGGGGTGGGGCTAGCTCTATGCAGTTGTTGGCCCCAGTTTGCATCAAAGGTTGTTGCTTGGAATTGGTTCAGAAGGAGAGGTGGCTTCCTATTTCCTAAGGTATGTCAGCCTTTGTAGTGACTAGAACATTATTCCCCCTTACCATAGTCCTTGCCAAGATGGTGCTAGGAAAGAGGTTGTACCAATCAGTCCCACTTAGGGACTGTGGCCTGGAAGGCAATGGATGTTTACCATGTAGCCACCTCACTTGGCATCAAGCTAAGATTCAAAGGTTGGATAGGAATGTTCACAGCTATAGACAGGCATTATCGAATTATAATCTTCTATATGAAGTTTTTTGATGGCTTTTGGACCTTGGGCACACCAGGGGACAGAGAAATCAGTTTATGAACATTTTTTATCCTTCACTGGGAACTGAAGACTCTTCTAGGACAAGTTTTTAAAGAAAAACATGATGATCACAATGAAATAATTTTATTCATCAATGACCTTCAACAAAATCAATGGAGAATTTAGGATAGTTTAGACATGATGAAATCTTGTATGACACATATGGAAAAGAATATTTTGTGCAAGTTCAAGCTTCCTACTCCCCCAAGTACCAGGAAAGATAATAAAACTCTTATAACCTCATCTGACTCCTAGAATGGTATTTTGCTTGGATCATGATGTTTATGTAGATTGTTGGAGATGTGTGGCCTTGGGCTTTACAATCTCTTTTGTTGGATGTACAAATTTTGATATATCTCATAGTAGCCAACAAATCTAATTAGACTAAGACAGGTTTAGTTTTGTAAAAGTGTCATTAGTGATGTAATCTTTTTCCTAATAGAAAACCCTCATCTTCAAAAAAAAAAAAATATGAGTTCTATAATCAAACTCAATCCTTACTCAACATCTAGCCAAATTTTCTTTGATTTATGTTTCTTAATGAAATGAACTATTTACATGTTATTAATTATTCTCATGTACTCAAAGCTATATGAAGTATCTCATTTCCTAGAAAATCAAGTGCTTTTTCATATACCACCATTGAGGTAGAAGATAATAAAGAAGGATTATTGCTTTTTATGAAGTATTTCTTCGATGTATTGAAAATTATGTCAAAATTGTGACCTTTCACACACGTATATACAGTTGACCTAACCAAGCAAGATAAAAGGATTGGTATTGAAAATGGATAGAGTTGTGCCTATATGGCTTACTTTATCATTTTGTAATTGGCACCTTTCATATGCCATTTTCAGCACCTCCTTTCATTAGTATAATAAATATTATGCGAGAGTTTCAAGATCTAATATTTATTCATGTCAATTTAAATGTCAATATATACGTATATGCTGTGATTTTTAAAATAATAGTTTGATTATTGTGAGTTTCTTAGTGATATATTTCAAGTTTGCAAATTTATTCTAATCCATGTATTTTAGATTACATAGATTAGATTAACATTATTTAAGAAAAAAAAAAATTGTTCACAATTATTGTAAGAAAAATTCATCAAATGTTTTTAAAGATATCCCAATCCTTTTGATTTGGGTCATGTGATCTAGTGTGCACAACTATATTAGAAGTTTTGCTGAATAAAATTTATAATATATGAATGTTATTTTAAAACTTTTAAACTATGGTTTTCAAATATAAATGATATATGTAGGTGGCCACATTTTCTCTGTTATAGCGATGGGGAGTTCTGGGATAAGGTAGTTGTCCCACAGGAGGAAGTTGCTTCCAAAATAAGGCATGTCTCATGTAATGGGGAGGACATCCAATACATTTTTTAGGGTTGGAACCCGGGTTTTTTTGGCCCAGTATTGGGGTCTAGGACCTTCGAGACATGTCTCTCTTTCATACTTCCTTCTTAGCAATCCTCTTTCGGTTGGCCCTAATCACTCAGAGGCCTTGGATTTTCCAGAAGATTTTTACATTTCAAAGGGTTTTGCTCTAGTGTGTGATTTTCAATATATAGTCCCCTTTTTAGATTTCAACGCCTTCCAATTCATAAACCCTCAAGGCTTTGAATTTAGTAATCATGTTGGATCTCATTGTCATGCCCCTTCAGTTAGGTCGATGAACTCCGAGGGTTTTCCAATGAAGTCCTACTCGAAGGAGAGACTTAGCAAAAATTCAAATCACATCAAGGTCAACTACTTCAAGAAGCCTCATTGTATTCATAAGGCCAATCATCCTGAAATGTCTTTGGTTTTGGGTGGAGGCTTCAAGATGAACATGGTGTTAGCTCTGGAAAAAAAACTTTGGTTGGTCAAGTACAAGGTGATCGTTTCTCTATTCAAACCCTTAAATATTGGGTTGACAATGACATTGATATGCTTGTTCAAGTTTCGTCGAGGGTCAACCAACTAGCCAAAGGTTGGATACATTTAAAGTTTGCAAAAGCTAAGGATGAAAAACTAATAAAAGAATAGGTTTGGCATATCGATTCCTCTCCAATTTTGGATGCCTTTGTTTGATGCTCACTGAGAGAGGTCGGATATAGTACCTTTGTGGGTTCATCTTCCTGGTTTACCCTTGGATTTCTAAGTTGATGAATTTTTTTAGTATATTGGTAACTTTGTTGGCTCCTACCTAGCTTATGACTCATATTATATCTCTGTCAGGCAAATTTCTCTGCCCAAAATTTTGATCAAGGTCGACCTTATAATGGTCTCCTTACCGAAATTGATGTTGGAGAGGAGGTTTTCATTTAGGATCTTGACTACAAAGGTGTCTCATTTAAATGCTTTCTATTCCATCAATATGGACATCCCATTAAGAATTTCTCTTTGTTTCATTTTGCAGTGGATAAGGAGGAGGACTTTTTATGTGAAGACACAAATCCTCATAATTAGATGGCGTCGTCATGTGGGGAGACAGGTGGTCTTCCAAGACGATCTGACGCGCTGGTGTCAACTATAGCAACATCCCCTCTAGACCCAATGATTATGGATGGTAGTCTTTAGGATCCCCTAGAGCACTTCGTTCCAAGTACTCTTCCCCTTTCTTCCTCCTTTAAATATGTTAGAGAGAGAAATGCCAATACGCAAATGTAGTGTAGATTATGTAAGTGTAAATAGTAATTGTATTATTGAATAGAAATTGAATGGTGATTACAATCCTTTGTGGCAGTGTGCCTATATAGGAATTGACTAGCTACAAAGGTGAGTGGTCACACCTTTTGACCTTTTCCCTTTCATAATTAATGGGCCATTAATTA
>APFE030511253.1:92663-111211 GCA_000404065.3 Pinus taeda
AAGAGTTGCATGCAGAACATTCCAAAGGTACTGGATTAGGATAGATGTGAATCTCTTTCTTGTTGAGAGGGAGTGTTAAAAATAGCAACAAGAAATGTTAAAAATAGCTTCAAGAAAAATCCTAGTCTAATTTGTCCTTGAATTAAATTGGGAATAAAATTGTAATTGCAGATCTCATGACAACTTGTATTAGTTAACTAAGTTAATTTGACTTAGTGGCTCAGTTAATTCGAGTTGAGGGTCTAAATAGAGTCATGTAGAGTGTCTCCTACATTATAGGAGCCCTGGTTGAGTGTATGTTAAGTTGTAATTAATTAATTTTGTCTAACTGAATTAAAGTCAGTTAAACTAATTCCAATTGATGGAGGAATTAGTGGGAGGTCTTTTAGTGGGCTGTTGCCTGCAATCTAGTGGTTTATTGCCTACAGTCTAGTGGGGTGTTGCCTAAAGTGCAGTGTGGTGTTTCCTAAAGTGTAGTGTGGTGTTTCCTAAAGTACAGTGTGTTGTTGTTTGAAGTGCAGTGTGGTGATGTTTGCTGTGATCAACCAATAAATTGAATATTCACTCATAATTAACGCATGCATGTAAGATTAGAGAAAGACCTAGTTGAGATTGGAGTTCAGGGACAATGTACTATCAGTTGTATAATCATTCGAATTGTACATATGGTGCATGCAGTTAGAGGAAGGCCTGTGATGATTGCGCAATTCATAATTGAGGAATTTCCTAGTTAAATAAGGGCTAATTTCTTGAGGAACAGTGCAAGATAGTAGGAGCTTGGAAGGCTAGGAAATTAGCTAAGTGTTGGCCAGAGTCAACCTAGGAAGCAGTGGCATAGATAGAGATATCGCAAAGGTTGCTCAAGCTTGAGAAAAGCATTGTAATCTTCTCATATTTTCAGACTAATGCAATATATAGATAGCAGGGATTTTTAGTTGTGGCTTTCCCTATGAAATTATTGTGTAATGTGTTGATTGAATTCTTTCTCTTGTATGCTTTGTGATTTCACAATCGTTTAATTGTTCCCATTGGTGAGTAGAGTAGATTCAAGAATTTTGTTTTAGCATATTACAATTAGCAGTTTTAATCTACAAGGAATTTCTACATGGCATCATAGCTATATTTATAGAAATTTCTACATGGTATCGAAGTAGGAATCATTATCAGAGTAGGATTCACATTAGATAAGGAATTTCGAATTGCAAATTGATGGAGCTCTAGTTTAGGACAGATCCAGAAGATCCTATGTGCACACTTCTTAATGGAGCTAGAAGGTTTCTAGTGGGAAAATCAATGAGACAATGTTTAGTGACACAAAAAGGATTTGTGATCATTAATATTGACATATTGAGAAGCAAAGAGATTTCCCATAGGGAGATCGAGACTCAAAGGGAGTCTAGTTTCAGAGGGAGAAACCATATGGAAGCTAATTCTTCAGGATCTGGGGAGATCAGACTCATTACTACAGTAGTTGTAGCAACAGTGCAGAAACAGTAACAGCAACAGTATGAGTAGATCAGAGTTCACTTTGCATGCAGCCATATCTCCAGGTGTGAGGTGGGGCGATGTGAAGCAATAGTTCTAAAAGTTGCAAGAATTTGGGCAGGATCTGTTGAGGTGTTCTTTTGTCTCATGGATTATTACCTTGCTATGGGGCCCACGGTATTCAGTAGCAAGAGGATCAGTGTCAGTCAAATACTGAGGAGTGAAAAGTAGTGTTGACAGTAGAGAAGAAGGCTCAGTAGCAGAGTCAACAACATCACAATTTTTCCCAGTAGATAGTTGGAGACACAGTTAATTCAGTTTATTTTGTTTGGATGCTTCTTAGTTGCAGATGTTGCAGTAGCAACAACAATAATGACAAGAGTTGCATGTAGAACATTCCAAAGGCACTGGATTGGGATATATGTGAATCATTTTCTTTTTGAGAGGGAGTCTTGAAAATAGAAACAAGAAATGTTAAAAATAGCATCAAGAAAAAACCTAATTTAATTTGTCCTTGAATTAAACTGGGAATAAAATTGTCATTCCACATCTCATGACAACTTGTATTAGTTAACTAAGTTAATTTGACTTACTTGGCTTAATTAATTCGAGTAGAGGGTCTAAATAGAGTCATGTAGAGTCTCTCCTACATTATAGGAACCTTGTTTGAGTTTATTTTGAGGTGTAATTAATTAATTCAGTCTAACTGAGTTAAAGTCAGTTAAACTAGTTCGAAAGTCTAATGGAGGAATTAGTGGGAGGTCTTGTAGTGGGGTGCTGCCTGCAGTCCATTGGGGTGTTGCCTGCAGTCAAGTGTAGTGTTACTTGAAGTGCAGTGTGGTGTTGCATGAAGTGCAGTGTGGTGTTGCCTAAAGTACAATGATTAACCAGTAAACTGAAGGTTCACTCATAATTAACTCATGCATGTTAGATTAGAGAAAGACCTAGTTGAGATTGGGGTTCAAGGACAATGTACTATCAATTGTATAATCATCCAAATTGTACAAATGTTGCATGCAGCTAGAGGAAGGCCTATGAGGATTGCGCAATTCATAATTGAGGAACTTCCCAATTAATAGGGGCTAATTTCTTGAGGAATAATGCAAGGAAGTAGGAGCTTGGAAGGCTAGGAAATTGGCTAAGTGTTGGCCAGAGTCAGCCTAAGAAGCAGTGGCATAGATAGAGATATTGCAAAGGTTGCTCGGGCTTGAGCAAAGCATTGTAATCTTCTCATATTTTCATACTAATGCAATATATAGATAGCAGGGATTTTTAGTTGTGGCTTTCCCTATGAAATCATTGTGTAATGTGTTGATTGAATTCTTTCTCTTGTATGTTTTGTGATTTTGCAATCATTTAATTGTTTCCATTTATAAGTAGAGTAGATTCAAGATTTTTGTTTTAGCATATTACAATTAGCAATTTGAATCTACAATGAATCTCTACATGGTATCAGAGCTATATTTGTATAAATTTCTACATGGTATCGATGTAGGAATCACTATTAGAGTAGGATTCACATTAGATCAGGAATTTTGAATTGCAAATTGATGGAGCTCTAGTTTAGGGCAGATCCAGAAGATCCTATGTGCAGACTTCTTAATGGAGCTAGAAGGCTTCTAGTGGGAAAATCAATGAACCAATGTTTAGTGACACAAAAAGGAGTTGTTGATATTGGCAGATTGAGAAGCAAAGAGATTTCCCATAGGAAGATCGAGACTCAAAGGGATTCTAATTTCAGAGGGAGAAACCCTATGGAAGCTAGTACTTCAGGATTTGGGGAGATCAGACTCATTATTGCAATAGTTGCAGCAGTAGTGCAGAAACAGTAGCAGCAGCAGTATGAGTATATCAGAATTCGTTATGCATGCATCCATATCTCCAGGTGTGAGGTGGGGCGATGTGAAGCAATAGTCCCTAGAGTTGCAAGAATTTGGGCAGGATCCGTTGAGGTGTTTGTTTTTCTAATGGATTATTGCCTTGCTATGGGGCCCATAGTATTCAGTAGCAGGAGGATGAGTGTCAGTCAGATACTGAGGAGTGAAATGTAGTGTTAACAGTAGAGAAGGTGGCTCAGTAGCAAAGTCAACAATAGCACAATTTTTCCCAACAGACAGTTGGAGACACAGTTGATTCAGTTTATTTTGTATGGATGCTTCTTAGTTTCAGATGTTGCAGTAGCAACAACAACAATGATAAGAGTTTCATGTAGAACATTCCAAAGGCACTGGATTGGGATAGATGTGAATCATTTTCTTTTTGGGAGGGAGTGTTGAAAATAGCAACAAGAAATGTTAAAAATAGCATCCAGAAAAAACCTAATTTAATTTGTCCTTGAATTAAATTGGGAATAAAATTGTAATTCCACATCTCATGACAACTTGTATTAGTTAACTAAGTTAATTTGACTTACTTGGCTCAATTAATTCGAGTAGAGGGTCTAAATAGAGTCATGTCAAGTCTCTCCTACATTATAGGAACCTTGGTTGAGTTTCTTTTGAGTTGTAATTAATTAATTCAGCCTAACTGAGTTAAAGTCAGTTAAACTAGTTCCAAAGTCTAATGGAGGAATTAGTGGGAGGTCTTGTAGTGGGGTGTTGCCTGCAATCCATTGGGGTGTTGCCTGTAGTTGAGTGTAGTGCTACCTGAAGTGCAGTGTGGTGTTACATGAAGTGCAGTGTGGTGTTGCCTGGAGTACAATGATTAACCAATAAACTGAAAGTTCACTCATAATTAACTCATGCATGTCAGATCAAAGAAATACCTAGTTGAGATTGGAGTTCAAGGACAATGTACTATCAATTGTATAATCATCCAAATTGTACAAATGGTGCATGCAGCTAGAGGAAGGCCTATGAGGATTGCGCAATTCATAATTGAGGAATTTCCCAATTAAATAGGGGCTAATTACTTGAGGAGTAGTGCAAGGAATTAGGAGCTTGGAAGGCTAGGAGATTGGCTAAGTGTTGGCCATAGCCAGCCTAGGAAGCAGTGAGACAAATAAAGATAGTGCAGAGGTTGTTTGGGCTTGAGAAAAGCATTGTAATCTTCTCATATTTTCTGACTAATGCAATATACAGATAGCAGGGGTTTTTAGTTGTGGATTTCCCTAGGAAATCATTGTGTAATGTGTTGATTGAATTATTTATCTTATATGCTTTGTGATTTCGCGATAGTTTAATTGTTTCTGGTGATGAGTAGAGTAGATTCAAGTTTGTTGTTTTAGCATTTTACAATTAGCAATTTGAATCTACAAGAAATTTATACATTTAATGGCATCTATTTTCTCTAACTTTGTTTGTGTTAATTTTAGATAATAATGGTATGTTCTATGCTTTAGCATAATTTACTTCAATGTTCCTTTAGCAACCCAATGACAATTTCCAATTATATCCAGTAGAAATCACATTAACTTAAACACATTGACAATAAATGCAAATATAACATAAAAACATGTGTAGAAGACAAGCCAAGACAAGAGGACACAAGATATGGTGGATTCCAGAGACAAACCCCAATATAGGGAAACCCTTTGATCAAATATTCTTATTATTCTTCAATAGTTCAGCAAAGACAGAGAGTACAAATATCAAATTAACTTGCCCAAAACAATCCTGTCAAATTAGTAGTCAACTACAGCCCTAACCAGAAAGTCAACGGTGGTTAGAGCAACTCCAAAATGTCCTCCAAGCAGCTTGGTCAACAACAGAAGAATTTGGCCTTCCAAAATGGTCAAAGTCAGCCCAATAATAGTTCGGTCATCGAAGACAAATGCTGTTGTAATTTCTATGGTCTAAGGTTGAAGTCAAACTAGTCAAACTGTCCCAATTACCTTGAAAATTGTGCCAATCAATGTGACCTTCAGAAATCAGAATTATGCCCTCAAGATAAAATTCAACGCTTAGTCAAACAGTCTTGGTCAACGTTGGTCAACACTAACCTATTTCTTTAAATTTTCATCCAGCAAACTAACGCAGAAAATCGTCCTCTCATACATGCGAAGTAGGAAGAGGCTACCTCCAAGCTCTATGAACCAATCAAGAGAGAGAGAGAGATATGTGATGATATGAGTGATGTCCAAATGAGGAGAGAGTTCACTCCTATTTATACACTTCTTTGAGGGCAAGGAGGCACATCTATTGGGGTTATGAGCCTACATTTGACTGAGGCCGACCTTGATAATTTGTGCATGAGAGAATAAATTCAAAATTCCATTTCTTCTTGTTAGAATGAGATGATTTTTATATCAAAATTGGACCTCTCGAAAAGAGGAATCCAATGCAATAATCATTTCCATCATATGAGTTGTCCTAAGGTGGAGTTTGGCCCTAGTTTCCAGTTTTAAGACTCCCTCTCAACTAGGGAGAATTCCACATGCCAATCCAACTGTCATCATGCCATCCTGTCATCCTATACCATCCCTGTCATCACTGCCTTGCTCTAATCTACTCTGCTAGACCATGAAGTAATAATGAAGAATAAATGATCGAGAGTGAGTCATAAGATCATACTACTCTCCACTAACTAAAGTCAGTCCTTGATCACAGATCAAGTTGTTGAACACCATGCATCCTAGTCATAGGGAGTACAGCAGAACATGATGTGTCCATTGATAGTGCTATGGTCCCTAACCATATTTTCCCAACTCATTCGCCAAATGAGAGGTACTTCCCATGAGTCCTCGACTCTATTGGTAGGATGTGTGTCAAGGCATCGGTAGGAGAAGTTGAACCACTCATCCTGATCATATGCCATAGGATAAGGTGAACCACTCATCCTATTCATATGTCAATCATAGGGGAAGGTGAGCCACTCACCCTACATGCATGTGTCCAGGTAGGGGAAGGTGAACCACTCACCCTACACACATGTCAACCATAATCGGGTATCACAGGGGAAGGTGAACCACTCACCCTGTATGCAGCGCACCATTAGGGGAAGGTGAACCACTCACCCTATGGTCGTTCACAGCTCCAAGAAGTACCCCAAGCCCCCAGGAGCTCCCAGAGCCCTCTATCCAACTCATACGAGACCCTCATAGGAGGGTCATTCCACGACTCCAAGTCTCTCTTGGAAGGTTAATAACTTGACCTTCCCCAAAGGCTACGTGAGAATGTCTACGACCTGCTCATCTATTCTAATGTGTTGGAGCCTTTTTTCTCCCTATTGTACCATATCCCGGATAAAGTGGGACCTTATATCAATGTGCTTGGAGTGGTCATGGAACATGGAATTCTCTGATAGGTGAATCCCACTCTCGTTGTCGCAGAAGATCACAATGGTATCCAGCACGTGCTCAAATAGCTCATTGAAGAGCTTCCTCAACCAAACAGCTTCACAACAAGCCATACTCGCAATAATGTATTCGGCCTCGGCAGAGCTTAGTGCAACCGAATTTTTCTTCCTACTCATCCAAGATATAGAAGAAAACCTCAAAGAGAAGTAGCACCCAAATGTGCTCTTATGATCCACCACACTGCTAGCCCAGTCAGCATCTAAATATCCATGTAGCCTCAAGTTCCCAGTAGTGTATCTCAGTCCATAGTGGATTGTGCCCCGGAGATATCTTAAGAGATTCTTAGCAGCAATCCAATGAATGTGCAATCCAATGAATGTGAAATCCAATGAATGTGATGAGGCTCGACCATAAATTGACTCAAAGTGTTCACAGCGAAGCATATGTCATGATGGGAGTTGACCAAGAACATCAGGGCCCCCACAAGTTGAAGATACTCAGAAGGGTTCGCTAATCTAGGCCCAGTAGCACTTCCACATAGATTCTTCAAGTTGAGTTCCATCGGAGTAGTCACGGACTTGCAATCCACCATTCAACATCTCTCAAGTAGCTTCATAATTTATTTTCCTTGAGAAAGGAAAATCTCACCTGGATTTTTCCAAACCTCCAACCCTAGGAAATAATGGATCAGTCCTAGGTCCTTCATCTCGAATTCAGAAGCCAACTCCTTCTTACATTAATGAATGAGGGGGTCATCACCTATTAGAAAGAAATCATCCACATAAAGGACTAGAATGAGAGGCTTGTCCTTTTCAACCTTGAAGTATAGGTTTAGGTCAACAACACTCCTTGTAAATCCCAGCTTCATAAGATTGCTATCGATCCTCTCATATCAAGCCCCAGGGGCTTGCGTCAACCCATAGAGGGATTTATTCAACCTGCATACATGTGTCTCACGATCGTGAACCTCAAACCCCTCAGGTTGTTCCACATATACTTCCTCCTTAAGCGAACCACGCAAGAAGGTAATTTTGACATCCATCTGGTGTAAACTCCATCCTTGTGAAGCAGTAAATGTTAATCTAGGTTGCCATTGATGTCAATATGGCACTAGCCGAGATGGAAAATATCCTTGAAATTCTTGGGTCCAAATGATGATGCCATTTCTCTTGTTTGAAGAAGATGTCAAGCAACTAATGAAGAAGTCTTGCCCAAAAAAGTCCTTAAACTAACTATAATGTTGTTGAGTGCCAATCATGTTCCTTGATTGATGATATAGACCTTAGGTGCCAATATACAAGCCTTTGAAGTGGAGGACTATAATTTATGAAATCATACATGTGATAATGTCATACTCTTTAAAGAATGACCACACTTTGACATAATTGGAAGACTAATTTGGTGTCTTTGACAAATTAATGAAGGTTGCAATATGTCATATTATTGCATTACCAGTGAATACATGATGGTATACCTTCATCATGACGTTGGATACTATCATGATGACATTGTTGGTACAAAACAAATGAGAAGCCACGTTATCCCAAAACATTCCTCATATTGTTCCAAATATTTTATGCATAGAAATTTAAGGACAGACACAAAGAAAATTAATTTTCACTATCTTAGTGGCATAATTCCTTGATGACACCTACACCATCTAGTAAAGCATATTTTTTCCTTTCCAATGAGCTATTACTTAGCCCGAATCTCCAAGTGGTTTGGGAGAAATGAATTTTTGAAGTTAATTATTAATTCTGGACATGGAGCCGACCTGTGCTAGAGTCCTCATGTCGGCCTGCCTATAAAGACATGCCTATTCGTTTAGCATGACAGAAACCCTATATATTAGGCCTCTAACTTCATTCTTTCATCATCTATTTGGTCATCCAAAAGTACAAAGAAGGAGGATCAGTTCACATCTCGTGAACTAAAGGACTGTTCTAGACACCTTATGACATGACTACAGAGTAAGTGGATTGCGGACTGTGGAAGAAAATGTGCAAACTATTTTTTTGGAGTTTGGTCTAAGCAAGATGGGTTAGATTTGTGGACTGTTGAGTGGTGAATAATTGCATTAGCTTCGGAATAGAGGGTGGGATCATCCTGTGGTAAATTTTGATTAATATTCGGTACAACAACCTTTGTCTTGTCGCTCGGAGCCTCTCTTCAGACAGGTATAGTATCGTTTACAGTCAATATCTTGCCTCAATACCTCTTGGTGAGGACTGTGTATCATCACTTTGATCAGAATCTTGGTCAGTAGCTCGTACATTCCATTGGTACAACAAGTCCAGTGGTGGAATTAATTGAAGTCAAGCACATGTGAAGTTAAAGATATTCAAAGGTTGAAGATATGGCACCTCTATGATTAGACAACTGCTAAGCATGATGCAAGGTGATTAAGTTTGCAATAGTGATAGACTTGAAAAAAAAATCTGTGAAGTATATACTTGTTACAGACCTGTTTCTTTCTTTGTGGATTGACAATAATTTGAGCTGTTGCAGAATTCGTGTAGCATGGTGCAAGAATATTGTTATTGAATAGATGGTGCAGAATTGGTGAGTTTTTGTGAAGAAGTGTTGGTGAAGTATTGGTGACATGTGGTGCAAGACCATTGGTGCAAAATTCATGAAGAAGTGTGGTGCAGAATAGATGGTGCAATATGGTGTATAAATCCTTGTGTAGAAGTATTGGAAAAGATTGAACAGTGGTCTAGTGCAGTGTGGTGCAAGGACATTTGTAAAGAAAAATTGTCACAATCTAGTGCTAAAGTCTTGGTGCAACAGTGGTCGAGTAGTCTTGAGATAATCTGGTGTTGAAATATTGGTGCAAACTTTGGTGCAGACCTTTAGAGGTAACTTGAAGTAAACCTTGGGACTAACCTTGGACCAAATTTGAAGAAGGTGCGAAACTATTATTAGAGTTGGTGCAGTTCATTGAAGACACATTTAAGTGTTGTATTGAAGATCATAATGCAATGTTGATGTCATGATGAGGTAACTTGAAGAGATTGATTGGGTATTATAAAGCACAGTGGTGACACTTTCTATATGACAAGGTTGTCATTGATGACATGACCTGGAGACTAAGTGAAGGGATAACTAAATATTGACAGGGCTTGTTGAATAAGACTTTGGGAGACATGAAACCAAACATATCTAGAAAAAAAGAAGCTATAGGATTGGTTTCCATGGAGTTGGTGCTCCTAAACTCAAGGTTGGTGCCTTGGATAAGATAGGGTCGAAGCCCTAGAGGTCGAAGCCTCACTAAAGTACAAGTTGGTGCTTGGAAACAGATTGGATCCTAGGAGATTGAATATTGGTGTCTTCACCTAGGGTTGGAGCCCTATATAAATTTTACTTGATTCATTGTAAATATTATATTAATAGAAGCATTTATTCCTATTGTTCATTTTATGTTCTAAATATAAGTGATCTAACTGGTAAAATTAACAATTGTAAAGAAATATTGATTCACCCCCCCCCCCCCCCTCTCAGTATTTCCAACAATTGGTTTCAGAGCCAGTACCTTCACTCAAAGCCTAACAACTTGAAGTTTGATCATTAGAACAAAAATGGTGAAGCCAAGGAAGAAAGTCTCCAATCCTCTTAAAGATGTGTCTCCCTCAAACACTGAAATTGAAGTCAATCAATTTGTGAAGGCACCACTATTCAATGGAAACTTTGATATATGGGAGGCAAGAATGAGGAATTTATTAAAGACTCAAGGTGTTGAAGTATGGGAACCAGTAATTACTAATAACATGATGAATGGAGAATCCAAGGAGTACAAAGAAAAAGCGATGAAGGCAACCTTGAATGGGCTGCCAAATTTTATAAAGGCCAATTTGGAAAAATGTTTGTCAGTAAAGGGTATATGGGAGAAACTTCATGACCTTCACCCAAAAGGAGCATTGACCATGACCACTAGTCAAGACGATGATGGAAAGCAAGAACGAAATCCATAACCCATCAAGGAAGCTAAAAATAAGAGTGATGAAACCAAGGCTAAAGAAGACCTAGAAGATGAAGAGAATGAAGAAGATCTCCTCACTAAACTTATGGCTTCCATAGAAGATATTAACAATTTAAAAAATGAAAATGAGAAAATTAAGAAGAAAGCGTGAGTTGGTGACTAGGACAAGACAAGGAAGGAAGTGGACCTTGTCAAACTTCAAGTAAAAGAAAGAGATGAGGAGCTCGCCAAGATTAAGGAAGAATTTCATCAAAACAAAAGAAAGCATCATGGAGAAGTCATATCCATGACAAATCAATTGGATAAGGCAAAGAAAAGGGAAGAAACGTTTCAAGCCACCTTGAACAAAGACTCAAGAGCTTGAACAAACTTGAAGCAGAGATTGGTCAAAACAAGGAAGAGGTCTCCTCCCTTAGATCTCAACTAGAAGAAGCAAGGAAACAAGCACAAGGAGCTGAGAAGGTGATGGAAGCCTTAGCATTCATAGAAGGACAAGTTGATGAAGCAGAAAAGGAGAGAAACACCATGATATGCCAACTAGAAGAAAAGGATGATGACATCACCAAGTTAAGATAAAAAATGACTTCTCTTAAGGTCAAATCATGTGATCAAAGAAACCATTTGAAGCAACCAAGATGAAGGAAGAAATGGATATCATTCTATCAAAGAGGGATGAAGAATGCAAGAAAATGAAGGAAGAAATTGTCTTTCTTAAAAACAACTTAGGAACTTGAAAAGTTGACTTGTTGAAGAAGAACTTGAAAAGTTCTCAAACCCTAGATGACATCCTAAGTCATCAAAGGTCTCCCCTTGATAGATTAGGTCTTGGCTATGTAGGTGAATCCTCAAGCAATAATTATGCAAACCCTAATGCTTCAAACAACAAGGATGTGAGGAAGCCTGGAAGAAATGTTCATGCTCCCAGTTCTAGCAGAGGCAAGGAGAAGACTCAAGATAACTATGGAAGAAACCCTCCTCCAAGAAGAAATGCAGATGGTGTCAAGAATGAAAGAAGCAATGGTTATCATCAAAGGATCACAAGGCAAAAAGATTTCAAAAGTACATCAAGGAAACCTTCTTCTCCCAGGTACCAAAGTATATTTCTTGGTTATTTCTATTCTTGTACAAACTTTGGGCACATGGAAAAAGATTGTAGGGCATATCACAAAGATAAATATCATGGTCCCCGTCAATATCTAAGAAGAAAATTTGCAAGAATAAGTCATGAATTCTTATTCATGAACAACATAGAGTGCTTCAAGTGTCATAACATTGGACATATGTCACATGATTGTAACTTGACTTGGGCCCCTACATAAGGAAGAACCATTCTAGGGAAGAAAGTTATACAAGTATGGAGAAGGAAGCAAATTGAATCTGGAAGTCCCTTGAACACTCTAGCCAACAACACATGTTGTTGACTTAATGAAGTCATCCTTGATATTCCAAGTGTTTGATGGGGAGACTCTGCCAAAAGGAAGACCATGAATACACTTAGGGGGAGCTTATGATGATTAAGCATTCTTGCAGAAACTATCTGTGAATGGGCCCTATGAATTCCTTGATGAGCCACATGACAATCATCCTTTGATAGATTATCTCTTGGGAACACTCCATTGAAGAACATAATCCGTATTCATCCGATGGACTATTGTTGAGGATCTCTTCATTTGATCACAAATAAAGAAATCTTTCTTGAGTTGAAGAAGCTTATGAAGGTAGGGGGAGTTGGTTCATCGCATAAAGGAATGTAAGCACATCTATCATGAACCACATTTCCAGAAAGAAGAGCACAGTGACAGGGGGAGTAAGATACCTATGAAGAACTACTATTCGTGAAGAAAAGAAGCATCTTGATAGGGGGAGTACTTTGGGCACCCCGTTTTCCATTGATGTCAAAGGGGGAGAGAATGTTGAAAGGGAAAGAATATTGCCATCAATGACAAAGGGGGATATTTTTAATCTAGGTTGTCATTCATGTCAATATGGCACTAGCCGAGATGGCAAATATCCTTGAGATGCCTGGTTCCAAATGATAATGCCATAACTCTTGTTTGAAGAAGATGTCAAGCCATGAAGATGTCAAACAACTAATGAAGAAGTCTTGCCCGAACTAGTCCTTGAACTAACTATAATGTTGTTGAGTGCCAATCATGTTCCTTGATTGGTGATCTAGATCTTAGATGCTAATATACAAGCCTTTGCAGTGGAAGACTATAATTGATGAAATCATACACGTGATAATGTCATACTCTTTAAAGAATGACCACACTTTGACATAATTGGAAGACTACTTTGATGTCTTTAACAAAATAATGAAAGTTTCACTATGACATATTACTGCACTACCATTGAATACATGATGCTATACCTTCATCATGATGTTGGATACTATCATGATGAGATTATTGGTGCAAAAAAATGGAGAAGCCACGTTGTCCCAAAACATTCCTCATACTGTTCCAAATATTTTATGCATAGAAATTTAAGGACAATCACAAAGAAAAATAATTTTCACTATCTTAGAGGCATAATCCCTTGATGACACCTACACCATCTTGTACAGCATAATTCTTCGTTTCCAGCAATTTATTACTCAACACAAAACTCCAAGCGATTTGGGAGAAATGAATTTTTGAAGTTAATTATTAATTCTAGACATGGAATCAACCTGTGCTAGAGTCCTCATGTCGGCCTGCTTATAGAGACATGCCTATTCATTTAGCATGAAAGAAACCCTATATATTAGGTCTCTGACTTCTTTCTTTCATCATTTATTCGGTCATCCAAAATGACAGAGAAGGAGGATCATTTCACATCTCGTGAACTAAAGGACTATTCGAGCCACCTTATGACATGAATACAGATTAAGTGGATTGCGGAGTGTGGAAGAAAATGTGCAGACCATTTTTTTACGGTTTGGTCTGAGAAAGATGTGCGAGATCTGCAGACTGTTGAGTGGTGATTAATTGCAGCAGCTTCAGAATAGAGGGTGGGATCTTCCTGTGGTAACTTTGGATTAATATTTGGTACAACAACCTTTGTCTTGTGGCTCGAAGCCTCTCTTCAGACAGGTATAGTATTGTTTACAGTCAATATCTTGCCTCGATACTTCTTGGTGAGGACTATGTATCATCACTTTGATCAGACTCTTGGTCAATAGCTTGGACATTCCATTGGTACAACAAGTCTAGTGGTGGAATTAATTGAATTCGAGCACATGTGAAGTCAAAGATATTCAAAGGTTGAAGATATGTCACCTCTATGATTAGACAGCTGATAAGGATGATTCAAGATGATTAAGTTTGCAACAGTGATAGACTTGACAAAAAAATCTGTGAAGTATATACTTGTTACAGACCTGTTTCCTACTCTGTGGAGTGACAATACTCTGAGCTATTTCATAATTGGTGTAGCATGGTGCAAGAATATTGTTATTGAATAGATAGTGTAGAATTGGTGAGTTGTGGTGAAGAAGTGTTGGTGAAGTACTGGTGACATGTGGTGCAAGAACATTGGTGCAGAATTGATGAAGAAGTGTGGTGCATAATAGATGGTGCAGTATGGTGTATAAATCCTTGTGTAGAAGTATTGGAAAATTTTGAATAGTGGTCTAGTGCAGTGTGGTGCAAGGACATTTGTGAAGAAGAATTGTCACAATCTAGTGCTAAATTCTTGGTGCAACAGTGGTCCAGTAGTATTGAGATAATCTCGTGTTGAAATATTGGTGCAGTACAGAATTCATGTTGCAAACTTTGGTGCATAAATTTGGAGGTAACTTGAAGTAATATTTGGGACTAACCTTGGACCAGATTTGAAGAATGTGCACAACTATTATTAGAGTTTGTGCGGTTCATTGAAGACACATTGAAGTGTTGTATTGAGGATCATAATGCAGTGTTGATGTCATGATGGGTTAACTTGAAGAGATTGATTGGGTATTATAAAGAACAGTGGTGACACTTTCTGTATGACAAGGTTGTCATTGATGATGTAACATGGAGACTATGTGAAGGGATAACTGAAGATTGACAGGTCTTGGTGAAGAAAACTTTGGGAGCCGTGAAACCAAACATATCTTGACAAAGCGAAGCTATAGGATTGGCGTCCTTAGAGTTGGTGCTCCAAAACTCAAGGTTGGTGCCTTGGATAAGATAGGGTCGAAGCCCTAGAGGTCAAAGCCTCACTAAATTCCAAGTTGGTACTTGGAAACAGGTTGGAGCCTGGGAGATTGAAGATCGGTGTCTTCAGATAGGGTTGGATCCCTATATAAATTGTACTTGATTCATTGTAAAGATTATATTAATAAAAGCATTTATTCCTATTGTTCATTTTGTGTTCTAAATATAAGTGATCTAACTGGTAAAAGTAACAATTGAAAGAAATATTGATTCACCCCCCCCTCAGTATTTCTAACAATAAGGGTTATAATTGAATGGATGGTGGTATATCGGGAAACTGGTGAAAATATCTCATCGTAGTCTACTCATTCCTTTTGAGAGAAGCCTCGAGTAACAAATCTGGCCTTGAACTTTTTAGCACTCCCATCAGCTCCAAGTTTGATCTTGTTGAGCCATTTTAGGGTGACCACAAACTTGTCCTTAGGTCTAGGAACCACATCCTAGACATAATTTTTCATGATCAACTCATACTCCTCATTCATTGCATCCTTCCAAACATTTTGCTTCACGGATTCTTTGAATGTGCAAGGCTTAGATTGTACAATGGTACTCATGGCAGCTAAGTACCCTTGGTACCTGCTAGGCTTCTTGGTTTCATGAAATGTCCCCCTCGGTGCAATGTGTTTCTCAGAATCTTCAAGAGTATCTTTGAGCCACAAAGGTTTTTTTTCTTGAAGTAGAGGACTCACTAGGAGGTGGATCAATGGGATCCATCGGACCTTCAACATCGGGCATCGGTTCATCAGACGAAGGTTCATTCTGTTTTTCTGCATCAGCATCATCATTGTCCTTCCTAGGGATAGGAAGATCTTGGATCTTTCTAAGAGCATAATCGTCATCAAAAGTGACGTCATGACTTAATTCCACTTCCCTTTGACCAGGCACATAGATTCTGTATGCCTTCAAAGTTTCAATGTAGCCCACAAATGTTCATTTATTCCCAGATGCATCTAGTTTGTTTCTTTTCTCTTTCGGCACATGAAAATATATGGGACAACCAAAAAGTTATAAAATAAGAAACACCAGGTTTCTTACCGGTGAATACTTCTTCGAGTGTCTTGAAGTCCAAATCTTGATATGGGCATATGTTTTTAACATACACAGTGGTGTTGGTGGCTTATCCCCATAAGAACTGCAGTAGACCTCGGTCATCAAGCATGGCATGGGTGGCTTCAATGATAGTATGAGTCTTCCTTTTAGAAACACCATTTTTTTCAAGAGTATATGCAGTAGTGGTCTCCCTCTTAATGCATGTTTCTCTACAATAGTCTTTGAATTCATTTCACTCATATTCGGTCCCATTATCGGTCCTCATATTTTGATCTTTTTCCCTGTTTGATTCTCGGCCAAGGGAAGAGAGGAACCATTTGAATACTTCATCCTTCTTCTTTAATAAATATATCCATGTTTTGCGAGAGAAGTCATCCACAAAAATAGCATAGTACAAATATCCACCCAAAGATGTCACGGGAAACATACTTGATAGATCAGAATGGACCAATTGAAGAATATCGATGGTTTGAGTTTCACTAGAGGGTAATGGTCCCCTTGTATGTTTTCCAGTTTCACATCCCTAACAAACACCTTCGTGATTTAAGTTGAATTCATGCATACTTGTGACCATCTTCCTTACATGATGTAAGGCTTTGAAATGAAGGTGTGAAAATCTCTAGTGCCATAATTCGGATTGAAGAGAAGTATCATAAGTCATTTCTCCCAACAAACTTCCTCCGACTTGATAGAGACCTTCAACCCTAAATCCAAGAGTGAATGCATCTCTTGGGTTCCTTTGCTAAACACAAACCTTCTCATCAATGAATGTCACCTTAAAACCTTTATCTTCCATTGCAGAAATAGAAACCAAGTTCTTTTTCAGATCAAGTACATATATCACTTCTTGTAAATGAAGAGTTTGACCTTGATTTAAGTGAAGAGTAACAGTCACAATTCCTTTCACGGGATAAGTGGCATTATCCCCAAGTATAATCTCCATATTTGTCTTCTTTTCAACCAAGTATGAGAGGGCCTCCTTGTACCCATAGTGGTTCCTTGAGGCACCACTATCAATCAACCAATGATCCAATGTATCTATAGGAGGGGTGGTGGTGAGGGTAGAAATAAGATAAAATTATTTTTTCTTTACAACATTAACTTCTTCATACCTGGAGTTTCTCGAATTCTTGGGAGGATGACCATTTTCATTTCGAGTAGCAGGAACATTCCTCTTTCCTTTGTTGTTGAACCTATTATTTCTTTGATTTCCATTGCCCTTGAAGTTGTTGTTATTGTTGTCATCATCTCTTGGAGTATCCTTCTTGTGAGGACACTCTCTAGCGAAGTGGCCAAACCTATTACAATTGAAGCATCTTCCTTTTCTTCCTTCATTAAATCTCGGCTTGAACCCTTGTCCTTGTTTCTTGGACCAGCATTGTTCCCCCTCTTAGAATGAGCGGAGAAGGCAGTAGGATTGTTTCCATTTGAGGGCTTGTCTCTTTCCATCATCCTTATTTCTTCTTGAGTTCATCTAGCCAACAATTCATCAAATCCTGAAATCTTGTCATTATTGAGGATGGTAGTTTTGAACACATCCCATTCTCTTGTAAGGCCTCCAAGAGCAATAAGAGTGAGCTCCCTGTCACCAATGACTTCTCCAATAGATAGGAGATCATTCTTGATCTCGATAATCCTCATGAAGTAGGATTGGATGGATTCTCTTCTCTCCATCTTGATGCATTTCAACTTGTTCTTGAGAAAGAGAACTTGATTTGCATTATTTACTTTGAACATCCCAACCAACTTGTTATACATCTCCTTAGATGTTGCCAAGTCAGAAATATAGGCAACTAAAGGCTTGTGAATAGAATCAACAATAATTTTCTTAGCTTTAACCTCATTTTCTTCCAATGTTAAATCTAGAGTCATCTTCAATGCATTATAGTCAGATTTTTCCTTAAGCTTGTCCTCGGATTTGAAGAAAGATGTAGTCGTCATTAGGACTAGTTTCAAGTCCCTGTCCAACAACTTCCCTTAGTGGTTGTTTTACTTCACTTTTGCTTGGGCTTTGTCTTCACTTGAGCTTTGATACCATGTTAATTTTAGATAACAACGGTATGTTATATTCTTTAGCACAATTACTTCAATGTTCCTTTAGCAGTGCAATGACAATTTCCAATTATATCCAGTAGCAATCAAATTAACTTAAACACATTGACAGAAATGCAAATATAACATAAAAACATGTGCAGAAGACAAGCTAAGACAAGAGGACACAAGATATGGAGGATGCTAGGGACAAACCCAAATGTGGTGAAACCCTTTAATAAAATCTTCTTATTATTCTTCAATAGTTCAACAGAGAGAGAGTACAAATATCAAATTAACTTTCCCAAAACAGTCCTATCAAATCAGCAGTCAACTGCAGCCCTAACCAAAAAGTCAACTGTGGTCAAAGAAGCTCCAAAATGTCCTACAAGCAGCTCGGTCAATAGCAGAATAATTAGGCCTTCCAAGAGGGTCAAAGTCAGCCCAAAAATAGTTTGGTCAAGCCAAACTGTAGGTTTTAACCCCGTACAGAAATTACCTGCATATGAATTCTAAATCACAGGAAAAATAAAAATGTGAGAGCATAACACATAAAACACATATACACAGAGATTTCCCACTGGAT
>APFE030511253.1:132120-152402 GCA_000404065.3 Pinus taeda
ATGACTATAATCTGAAGGGGGCGGGACAAGGTTGTGTTGGTCAGGGGTCAAAAAAGATACGACGACTTTTAATAACTAGATGTGACTTACGATGGGAGAAAGTCGGGCGGAAAAGCCAATGGAAGAGTTTGTTGGCATTGGTCGAAGGAATGAGGACATGTAGTGGACAGGGACGGTCAGCAGAAATGGAAGCGTGATTGAACAATGATAGGGAGTCGATAACAAAAAGGGGAATGGGAAATGGTAGAGGGAGCATAGGGAACATGATGTCGGTTGTTCTAGCCATAAGATGAGTCGAGGGGGTCAACTCAGCAGATGCATGTGGTTAGTAGAATAGTGCAGCAACGGACAAAAACATGGATGGAGGAGACAAGTGACGACAATGCATAATGATGTTGAACGATTATGTATGCAGCGGAACAAACATGGAACTGAAATATGCTCTGATGCCACTGTTAGAGAGAGAAATGTCAATACGCAAGTGTAGTTGTGTAGATTTTGTATGTAAGTGCAAATATTAATTGTATTATTGAATAAAAATTGGATGGTGATTACAATCCTTCATGGCAGTGTGCCTATATAGGCATTCACTGGCGACGAAGATGAGTGGTCACACATTTTGACCTTTTCCCTTTCATAATTAATGGGCCATTAATTAATTTAATTATTTAATTTATTATTAATGTTATTAATTTAATAATATTTATTAATTAATATTTTTAATGATTTTTTATTCACGACAAAATCTCATATTTTAGAGAAATGCATGGATTTTCCCAATGTTGGTTCTCTTGGACGTTTAAACCCATGTCCGCTTTCTAGTCCCCTCTCCATGTCGTTGAACTCTTCTCGACTCACTCCTCAGATTCATTACTCTTTTTCCCAGGCACATTGTGATTTCTCCTCCCTAATATTTTATATCTCTAATTCTCGTTCCCATTCCTTGGAGGAGGCTCCTCCAATAACCTTCAACCCCACTCAAATGACATTTTCTTGAACCCTTCTGAATTGGGCCTTCACCAAATTCAGATTTCCTATTCTGATAACAAGGGGAGGGGGAGAAAATATAATTTGATAAATGTTGAGGAGAGTGTCGAGGTTGACATGGTTGTTGGTGGATAATCTTCTATTCAAGGGGCCCTTACATTAGTTGTTGCCCTTTAGGAGTGCTTAAATGAAAATTGTATCTTTCAATTGTTAGGGTCTCGCAAGTCTCACTAAACGACTTGCCTTCAAAATACTTATTGAGACTGACTTCCCTGAGATCCTTTTTCTCCAAGAAACTCTGGGAGATGGAGTTGTTATCTCCCACTGGCTTGGAGGGCTTTTGGGTGGTTGAAGTTTTTCTGAGTTTAGATGCCTCCGGGAAATCGGAGGGTCTTGCAATAGGATGGAATAGGTGGTGTATAAATAAATTAAACTCTTGGAGTATCACCTTTGGTTTATGTATTGAAATTTTCTCTGAAGAATTGGGTAGGTCGCTCACTCTCCTCAATGTTTACGGTCCAACACAAAACCGAAAAGTTTTATGGGATTCTTTCTTCAATAAATCCTCTTTAACTTTTCCTTTTTTAATATCAGAGGTGATTTAAATTTCTCTTTGGGATCTTCTGAATCTTGGTGTGAAAGGGCCATAAATTATTCTCTGTCTGATTAGTTTTCTAATAAAATTTCTAATCAATGCCTTATTGATGTGGATCTAGTGAAGCTTCACCCTACTTGGAGGAACAAACTATCAGGCCCTGACCGGGTGGCCAAGAGACTTGATTAATTTTTGGTGTTTGAAGATTTAATGGATCAATTTGTGTTTATTAAACAAAGGATTAGGGTGGGCGGTGTTTCAAATATTTCTCCTATTTTTGTAGAATTAAAAGGTGTCAATTGCAAATCTGCTTGTCCTTTCAAAATGAATTCTAATTAGCTCAAAGAAGAAGCATTTGTGGAGTTGGTTCAAGAGAATTGGATTCCATATGTTCCCTAGGTGGGTGAATCAGCTAGCAAACAATTTGTAAATTATCTGAAGTGTATCATATAGAAAACCAAAGAGAAATCCATGAACAAGGGACATGCAGAAGCCTTGGAGCTTAGGGAGATAGAAAACCAATTATAGGATTTTGTTGCTCAAGACGCAGAAGGATATCGTTCCGTGTGTTGAAGAATTTAACTAGGTTCGGTCTTCATAATTGTATTTGGGTCATAATGAAATCTATTTATCAAAAGAAAGAAAAAGAAATATTATTATTATTATTATTATTATTATTATTATTACTACTACTACTATTATGACTTATTAAAGCATGGGTTTCATGCCTAGGTCATCATGTTTTAGGTCAAAGCCCCCATTGAGGATTTATTTTGAGTCATTAGAGTCATTGTCCATTTTACGAGACCCTTCTTGGGATTTTGAATCATGTAGAAAGATTTATTATTGAGTCAAATAAGTCGTCTGTCACCTCCACACCAAGTCAGCCCTTACTTGTTCAAGTCGACATAAATGAAGGTAACTCGAATTCCTGGAGAGGCTATATATAATTTTAGTTCGATTCATTTGGAAACTCACTAAAGAAGTTCAATATCCAAGAAGAGGAAGCAGTAAAACTAAAAAGAAGGAGAGGAATAGCAAAAGAGGACTAAATCAAAGGTTATGGGTTATTTCTCTCTCACTCGTGTGAATTTACTGGGCTATTGCTGGAAGATCGAAATTTATGTTGTTAAATAGAAGTTGTTGTTGCATCAAGGTTGAAGTTGTTGTTGTATTAAGGTCAAAGTTGTTGTTGTCTAGATCAAAGTTGTTGTTGCTACTAGATTGAATTTTTTGCTGCTACAAGATCGAAGTGTTTTTGCTACTGTTGTTGTTGTTCTAGGTCAAAGATAGTGTTGGAAAGTTATCATTAGTAGAAGAAGGAAAGGGATGACTTGGTGATTGGAGGAAGTCTATGTCTAGAGTCTTGTATTATCTTGTGAAACTATTGAAGGAAGAGTTGACTGGGTTTTCCTCTAGAAAGGGGTTTTTCCCTAACTATCCACCGACATTTGTTGTCCTTGATCTTCATGTTATGGTTTTGGTAATTGCTTGATGAACTAAAGTAAAAGAAGAACATAAGAAATTTAATAAGAACATAACAATATCACAAGTAATTATCATTATAAGAAAATATTTCTGTCTTTCTAATTTTTCAACATGGTATCAAAGCTAAGGTGAAGAAGAAGGAAAAAGGCAGCCTAAAGATCTTTTGAAAGGAGGATAAGGAGTCTCAAGAAGTTGAATAAGGGTCATCAAAAGGGATCGTATAAGGAGATAAGATTGCTATCTTCAAGAACCATGTCTAACTCAATAAAGGAAGAAAACAAATTGGAAGAAGCATCCAATTACAGGGCATGGAAGAAGAGGAGAGATCTCATCCTTGATAAGAATAAAGTTTTGGATCTAGTCAAAGGAAAAGTAAAGAAGCCCACAAAGGAATCAAGTGATGCTGAAAAAAAAAAAGATAAATTTAGAGAATCAGAAATAGTGGCTATGAGCCTAATGGTGGGTGGTGTAAAGGATAATCTTATCCCATACATTTACAACATTGACTCCACCCAAGAAATGTATAAATCCTTATCCAAATTATTCAACATAAAAAATCTTGGTCAAGTTGCAAGTCTTAAGAATGAACTAAGGACCATGAAGATGACAAAGGATGATATTGTGGCTTCCTTATTTTTAAGGACAGCTAGAATTAGAGATGATCTACAAGCCATAAATGAGATAGTACTTGAAAAAGAGCTTGTAATTGTTACATTATTGGGATTTCCACCCTCTTGGAGTGCCTTTGCTTCAGGGATCAACAGTTGGAAGTAAACCCCTACATTCAAGGAATTATGGAATGCATGTAGTCAGGAGGAAATGAGAATTTCATTAGTAACCAACAAAGAGAATGAAGAAGAGAAGGTTTCAAATGCTTACTCCGCTCATCACAAGAAAGGAACCTTCAAAAAGTCGAAAGGGCCAAGAAGGAAGGTATCCCTATCCAAAATAGAATGCTACCATTGTCATAAAATGGGTCACTATAAAAGTGATTGTCCTGACAATCCTAGGAACAAAAAGAGAAACGGGGATCAAGCAAATGTTGTCAAAGAAGGATCTCCAAAGAAGAACAAGATGGAAGGATCCGAAGTTAAAGACCTATTTCCTCGGGACTCTTGCAAACTCTATATCCTTCTACTCTAAGTTTTGATTGTTTTCGTTTATACTTTGCTTTCTAGTATTTATAGGTTTAACATGCTTTGGAAAAACATTTTTGAATTGTTTTGATAAAGTTAAAGGTATCCCTCGAGATTGGATTAAGAGGGAGCCCTCACCATTTTCCAAAGATAAGTATCTCATTCCTTGTATTGTCTTTTTATATTTGGTTTCACTTTCTTATCTAGATGTATTTGTATGAAGATGTTAATAACATTTGTTTTTATATTTTTCCTTGTTTGGGAAAGGCTTGTTGAATTCTCAAGGGTTATGGAGAAGATCTCACAAGACAAAACATTGGAATTGATGTCCTACAAGGTTTGTCTAGAAAACAACTCAAAGGTATGTATTAAACCATAATCTTTGTTCTCTTTATGAAAAAGGCATATTCATTCCTTTTAATGACTTGTTCTACATTATTAACAAGTGTTATGTCTAGCTCCTTTGAATCATAAATATTCTTGATATGGTGATTAATCATTAGATAAATCTACCCTCCTCATATATTTGATCATTCTTGTGGAACCCTGAAATGCTTCACTATAAAACCCTAATATAAGGGTATGTTCATGCTTATGTGAAAAACCATAATCCACTTAGGGTTATTGATGAAGTCTAAGAAAATGATATTATTGCGATGTTTGAGGTTTTGATGGTAACGTCATGTTTGGGGTTTTGGTACTATAGTCCTTTAGGGTTTGTTGTATATTGAAATCATAGACCTTTAAGGTTTTGGTAAATGAGGGTTTATGAGCAAAACACTTATATATCTAGAGTAAGCTCATACGAATGAAACCCTAGGTGTATGTTTGTTTGTGAAAACCCTAACCTGATCAAGTTTTGTTATATGTCTAATTTTTGTCTTGGATATATGTTGTTATGATATGCTCATGCATGATTACAAAATCCTATATATTTATATGTACTAACCTAATTGTTGATGACCATTGTTATAGGGTTTGTAACTAAACCCTAGTAGAAGTCTGATATTCAAGGATAAGATGATATTGTTTCAAATGTGATGATGTGTAAGTTTGGGGTTTACAAAAGTTGGTCATATTGTTGAAACCTTAGATTGTGTTGTGATTGGTGTTGATTATTGAGGCATGATGTCTCATAGATGGAATATAGGGCTTGCATTAAATCCAAGTACAAGTCTAATATATGAATTCTAAAGTTGTTAGATGCATTACTTGTTCGAATTGCTTCTAGGGTTTGCAATATATTATAATAGAGTCTATCATATCTTTGAAAGAAATATTGAAGCCCTAGATATAATGAGACTGATATATCTTAATGAAGTTACTAATGTGATCAAGGGTTTATAACTAAACCCGAGCAAGAAGTTGAATTTTAAAAGTATGTGTCTCTTGCTAACTATGAACGTAACTAAGTTTAGGTATTTGATGTCTAAAGTTTAATGCTTCCATTATTATATGATTCTGATAAATCTAACTTCATGCTTCTATATATGTATTTGGTTGCACTTGTTGTTTAAGTTGTGTAGGTACATAATCTTCAAGATGTTGAAGATATTTGTAAGTAAAGTTTATTTGATTGATAAGCATGATGAAGGAAGTTATATGAATGATGATGATCAATATGACTTTGATAAGAAGGATTGGATCCATGACATATTCTTCGATGACATAGAATGTAGTTGATCTCCCTAAGTTAAGAGGGAGCCTGGATAAAAGAAAGGGTATATCTCCAAAGTTGAGAGGCAGGGCACAATATAGTCATGATGGATACCTTGAAGAAGAATTTGGAGTGTATATTGAGGTGCTGCTGAAAGAAGAAAAGCAAGATATGGTTGTAGAATATGTTGTTGCATGTGAAGTAGGAAAGGAAGTTGTGTGGTTGAGGAATCTTCTGTCAAGATTCATTTGGGAATTCTCTAAGTCCTATAATGATAAATTGTGAAGAAACGTCAACATGTTTGAAGACCCCAAAGATTAGTGCTTACTTATGTATATTTGAAAGATTGTTACTGATTGGGGTTGTGTTTGTATAGGTAAATCTCTCGGAGTTTTGGTAGCATGTTTTACATGCTTGTTGTTATCGATCTATTTGATCAGGAGAGATTTGTTGTTACAGATCTATTTGATCGCGAAGGATTTGCTACCGATTTGAATAATCGAGAGTGTTGAGGCTTTGTGTGTAATACACATTGCCTGGGAGGACATCTAGTTAGCACATTGTGTTGATGTCTAGTTCCCGAAGTAGGGAGAGTGGCATTGGTCATAGGGCTCTGACCTTGCATTATGCACTTGGATCCATAAATTGATGGTTAGCAAGTAAGCCCGATGGTACCTAGAGTGGATGAAAGCTTTAGTCCATCTTAGTCCCACTCGAATAGATTGCCCTGGTCAAGAATCTAGTCCTTGGCATCATGAGTGCCTAAACTCTTGATGGACCTTGATAGAATTCCCTAGTCATGAATCTAGTCCATGGCACCATGAGTGCCTAAACTGTGCAATGACCTGGATAGATTTCCCTAGTCAGGAATCTATTCCATGGCATCGCGGTGCCTAAAACTCTTTATGGTTCATATGTTTTGAGATCTTCCTTGTACTTGTATATGTCATTATGAATACCTCCCTAGTTAAGAGGGAGTGTTGAAGAATGTAACTAGGTTCGGTCTTCATAATTGCATTTGAGTCATAATGAAATGTATTTATCAAAAGAAAGAAAAAATAAATTATTATTATTATTATTATGACTTATTAAAGCATGGGTTTCATACTTTGGTCATCATGTTTTAGTTCAAAGTCCCCATTAATGAATTCTAGGATTTATTTTGAGTCATTGGAGTCATTGTCCATTTTATGAGGCCCTTATTGGGCTTTTGAATCATGTAAAAATATTTATTATTGATTCAAGTAAGTCATTTTTCACCTCCACACCAAGTCGTCCCTTACCTGTTCAAGTCGGCCTACATGAAGGTAATGCGAACTCTTGGAGAGGTTATATATAAGTGTAGTTTGATTCATTTGGAGACTCACTAGACAAGTCCGATATCCAATAAGAGGAAGCAGTAAACGTGCGAAGAAGGAGAAGAATAACAGAAGAGGTCTAAATCAAATTTTCTGGGTTATCTCTCTCTCACTCATGTGAATTTACTGGGCTATTGCTGGAAGATCGAAATTTACGTTGCTAAATCAAAGTCGTTTCTGCATCAAGTTCGAAGTTTTTGCTGCAATAAGGTCAAAGTTGTTGCTACTAAGGTCGAAGTTGTTGTTGTCTAGATTGAAGTTGTTGCTAGTACTAGATTGAAGTTTCTGCTTCTGTTAGATCGAAGTGTTGTTGTTATTGTTGTTGTTGTTCTAGGTTGAAGATAGTGTTGGAAGGTTATCGTTTGTAGAAGAAGGAAAGGGATGACTTGGTGATTGGAGGAAGTCATTGTCTAGAGTCTTGGATTATCTCGTGAAACTATTGAAGGAAGAGTTGACTGGGTTTTCTCCTAGATAGGGGTTTTTCCCTGGCTATCCGCCTACATTTGGTGTCCTTGATCTTTGTGTTATGGTTTTGGTAATTGTTTGATGAACTAAAGTAAAAGAAGAACATAAGAAAGTTAATAAGAACATAACAATATCACAAGTAATTATCATTATAAGAAAATATTTTTGCCTTCCTAATTTTCTAACACTGCGGAATCTAGAGATACTCTTCTTCATTTAGAGAAGAGGAAGAAAAAAAAAATAGAAGATCATGAGGTTGAATGGAGGCTGAAAAGTAGAGCCATTTGGCTTGAATGTGGAGACAACGATAGAAAAAAAAATGCTTATGCTAAATAAAAAAATAGGAAACACAATTTGGAACTTAAAATATTAGGTTGGTAGGGTGGCTTCTTCATTTTCAACATTAGCAGATATGGGGAAATTTCATTTTGAAAATATTTTTAAGCCCAAGAAGAAGCCACCATTTCTAAAGTCATTCGCACTGCCCTTCCTTTCCCCAGTTTTCTTGATGAGGAAGGAAATAGTGATCTCATCGCTGAAGTCACCAAAGATGAATTAAAGGAAGTAATGCATGACTTCCAAAAGGATAAGATCCATTTTGTTGATGGATAGGGTGTGGAATTTTTTCAGGGACTTTTTGAAATTTTAGGGAATGATCTTTTAGTAGTGGGCGAATAATCTAGGCAAGAGCATTGAATGCTTCTTTCCTTTAATACCATCTTCATTGCCCTTGTTACCCACCATTTTGTGGGTAATATCCCTAGGAAAAAAATATCTCCAAGATGGTCATATTCTTCATTGTGGCACCCATGGACCTCATTACACCTCTTAGAGGGCCCTACGACATTCATAGATTATTATTTGACCTCTTAAGAGGCTTACATTTTCATTTGTGAGCTAGTTTGGTGGGCTTGTCACCAAAAGGTTGTATTATTAGCACATTATTTTATTTTGGGGCTTATGTAGGCCAGGGAAGCTAATTCGAACTCCTAAGATGTGTATAAATACAAGTGAGGTGAGATTATTTCTCATCATCGCTTTCGATTGGATCTCTCTCTTCTTTAGAGAATTTCACATTTTTTCGAGAGGATGAATTGGAGCATTTATGGATGAATCTTAATGTATTGTTATTGGTCTATCTTCGCTTGGAGCTTCTCTATTGTCATTTGTGAATGGTTGGATATACTCTACTACATGTAAGTACGAAATTTTGATGTTATTCTTTTTACCTTTGTCATATATGCTAGATTGGGATTTTCGTTGCTTTAGGGCTAATTGTTGCATGCAAATTATTGCTTAATATTGTGGGATGGTGTCTATTATAACGTTCTCTCCATATATGGGCGATGTAGTGTGAGCAAAATATCGAAGGGGTAAAATCTAACCTTGATAAGCCATTCCTCTTGTGTATTTGAAGTATAAAAGCTGCAAGATTGCTTTCACTTGACCTAGAGGGTTTGTGGAGTAATTTTGAGGCCTCCTTGACTCGGAACCAAGAAATATTACACATAATCAACATAGACTCCATCCTCCCAAGGATTAAGGCACTGATCTACCAAGTGTGGTCACCAAAATCCTTATTCTTTCACCTTCTCCCAAGTCTAGCCACATTGGGGTGCATAGGGTACCAATTTTCCGACAAGTTAGCCACTAAATAAATTTGATCTCCTAGAGTCTGCTGCATTGGCCTTTCCTCTAACCCTCCTCCAAATTTGAATACATTCCGATGGTGGAAATGGGAGAAAATCTAAGCCCTAGCTCTTGGACCAAAACTTGCCCTGCCATTCCCAAGGCTAACACTTCCCAGGGTCAAACCAACATCTTTGAGTAATTACATTTTCTTTCATCCTCTCTCCACCTTGTCTAGGGTAAGAATATCATTGGTTGCTACATTCCTTCCTCATACCCTAGACTGGGTCTACTTGGCCCCGTGTGGTCCCACTCCTTTGAAAGACCATTCTTCAAGAACCATCTGGGATACCAATTCTAAGAAGGATTTTAGGGATTGGGAAACTCCTTCCCACGTCTTATCCCATAAGCCTAACCCACAAATCCTCTCTTCCTTTCCCTAGGTTACCTAGTATTTTGCTTACAAAGCAAGCAATCTTTATCCTTCAAATTCTGGGAAAGGGTTATCCAGGTCACTCATATCTATTAACTTATCCTTCATTAGTGACTCCACACATACTGACTCTCCTCCCATCAGTGAAAGTCCGTAAATAGAAGGAAGCCTTAGTTGAGGTGATAGTGGGCTAAGACTCCATTTGTTGCATTGGCCTAGAATTTTCCCTTTATGGATTCCCCTTAGGTCCCCTGCTAGTTTGAGCAATAACATTTTGGCATCGTTTTTGGGGAGGAAGCAGGTCTTCCTCCCTAGTGAATCATTGCTAAATTGATTCATTAACGACATTTATAAATATTCCTCTAGCGACTCCACTCATTGTCCAATCCCATAGTTTACTTGAAGGCGACAACATTCCTCCTTTAACTAGGGCTACTGCAAAAAGGGGAAAGATAACTCCATCACCTGTTGGAACCTCCCTTTTCCCCAAATTCGAGAAATTCAGTGACACATCTCCAAAAATGGCATCTACTTCAAGCACTAACTCTGAAAGGGATCAACCCAAGATGACCAAAAGTGAAAGACACTTGGTTAGTGTCTTTTCCCCTTTGAAATTGAGTAATGATCCCAAGCCATTACCTGAAAAATTTAACCTATGGTTGCCCAGATTCGAAGGGGATGCTACATGGACTACCCATGGTTTTATTGAATAATTCTATTGGTAGTTGTCCCCTAGATTAATATTTGATGAAGAGAGGATAACGATGCTTTTTGCCTTATCACTTGAGGGACAAGCAATGGATTGGTATCTTAGCCTTCCCCCTGGGTGCATAAAAGAATCCGATGAATTTGAGGAAATATTCATGAAAAGGTGGTCATGCAATACCCAAGGGACCTTCAACATTGAAAAGTTATACCAAATAACCAAGGGAAGGGAATATGTGCGATAATTCATTCAAAAGTTTGATAGGGTAGTCAAAGATATACATGATCATTTGAGGCCATCTGAAGCCAACATTCTTGACAAATTCATAAAGGTCGTGGGTGGCCACCTCACCTATGTCTTGAGGGATCAGAAACCATCCACTTTGGCTGAGGCTAAGGAAATGGCAATGGAAGCTGAAGAAAACCTGCAAATTTCAAAGGTTGATATCAATGACCACCCTAGAACCAAATTTGAAACCAAGAAGGAGAATTCCAAAGACCAACATGAAGAAACTCTCCTTGTTATTCTCAAAAAGGTTGAAAGGTTCACTGAAGAAGCCAATTCATGTGACAGGGTTATCATGAATAAATCACCCCCTTAGAAAGGGCCCAAAAACCGAGTTACATCCCTAAAGGAAAGCCTTTTCCAAAAAAGCAAAATGAAGAAGATAGGTCGAGCTCTTCTCAAATCCCAAACACATTGGCCCCAACTAATGTTGTTGAGCCAAATTCTTCATATGATGATGAGGAGAGTGAAGAGGATGAAAGTGAGGATGAACAAACAGATGGAAAGCCAATCTCGTGGAAGCTTATGTCTTCAACATTTTGCTAGGAGAATCATACACGCATCCTCCCATTAGTAAGGTAACCCTTAAGGAAGAAAAGGAAGAATCCATTATTAATGTCGATAGCCAAGGAAAATTCAAAGGGATCCAATATTCCCAATAGGAAAAGGACAAAGACCCCTCACCTCCTAAGGAATCACCTAAGGAAGATCCATCACCTAAGCAAGCCCCTCCCAAAGAGTCCATCCTCAAAGTTCCTCCCAAGAATAATCCTCCAACAAAGGTCAATTAAAAAAAGGATCCTCCTAGGAAAGAATACAGGAAGAAGGAAAAGGCGAAGGAAGTTAAACTCAACATCAACATAGGGGTTGTCAAGGGAAATATGACTATACCTATTCCCCTAAAGGAAATGTTGATTTTGGGTAACATCGGATGTGCTCTAGCTCCGAAATTTTATGGAGGGGCTAGAACACATGAGATCTTCAAGACCCAAAAATCATTTGGATAAATTCCACTTGGATGAGGAGTTATTAAAATAATTATTATTTTTAATGGGTTCCTAAGTCTAAACTTAGGAAAATAAAAATATTAATGGGTATTAATAAGGATATGGGTGAGAAGCTTATAAGAGATGATTTTAATCTTAGCCTTTGATTAGAGACTTAATCTTAGTCATTGATCCATCAACAGGAAAAGTATAAGAGAAGACTTGAGAGCCATTTGGAGACACACCAGGCAAATACACAGTAACCAGAGGGAAATCAATTCTCAAGGAAGAGTTTGATTTCAGAGGGAGAGTTGCAGGGTGAAGAAAGAGTAGGGCATCAACAGCAGTCAGAGATTGAGGAAGAGGTGACATAGGGCGTTCGAGAGACAACATAGAGGGAAGAGCAGGGAGACAGCACAATTGGAGATGCAGAGTGACGCAGAGTGACGCAGAAGTGGGTGAAGGGTCTCCAGGGTGCCGGAACTTCTCCAGGAGGAGGAGAAACTGTCTCAGGTGTTTCTCTCAAAAGTGTCTTAGTTTTACTGTAGAATCATTCCTTGTAAAGCAATTTTCTAAAGATTAATAAATAAACCCTCATCTGCTCCACCGGTTTTCCCACATTGGGTTTTTCTGGGGACAATTGTACAAACAACTGTGTTGATGTGATTAATTCTTGTGCTTGTATATCACTGTTATTTT
Source organism: Pinus taeda (assembly GCA_000404065.3). Taxonomy (NCBI): domain Eukaryota; kingdom Viridiplantae; phylum Streptophyta; class Pinopsida; order Pinales; family Pinaceae; genus Pinus; species Pinus taeda. The sequence continues at coordinate 144,545 of APFE030511253.1, forward strand.
CTCTATTTAATTATGTGATAACTACAGTAGAATTTATTTTAATGTTTAATGAAGGGTTTCGTAAATAATTTATTGTGAGAGATAAGTAGGTGAAATAAATCAGTTAGAGTAGTAGAATTTCATGTTAGAAATGTTCACATGGTATCAGGGCAGAGATCGGGCAACAAGATTGAATAATCTGCTATGAGTCAAGAGCATGATGTTGGGGCTCAACTCAGAGGGACTCACGCAGATCTCCAGAGAAAGAAGAAAGCACGAAGAACATGGATCACGATTATTCTATGTTAGCTTCCAGACTGGAAGAAGAAGTCGTTTTCCTAGTGAGTTCTACCTCCTCTGAGGTTTGGTATATAGATAGTGGAGCTTCCTAGCATATGACATGAATACGAGAATGTTTTTCGAATTATCAGGAAGAAAGGATGAATTTCTATATCACCATGGGAAATAAGGCAAAATGTTCCCCTTGTAGGAAGAGGTATTGTAGTCTTTCAAACAAAAGTAGGGGATCGACTTCGAGCAACCAATGTGTTGCATGTGCCAGGATTGGGGATGAACTTACTCTTTGTATCTCAACATCAAAACAAGGGCTATGACATTTTTTTCATTAAGGAGAAAGTATATGTCAAACACCTGAGTTAGAAAAAGAAGGCCCATATTGGAGTCAGAAGTAACAGATTGTATAGATTACAGCTAGAATCTCCAATGGCACTGATAGGCAACAGTGGGAAAAAATATTTGAATGAACTATGGCACAGGAGGATGGGACACTTACACCATGGGGCTCTAAGAAATCTCAGGAAAATAGTATCAGGAGTTCCATAATTAAGTACCGAATGAGATTATGTATGCAGAGGATGCGCACTAGGCAAGTACACCAAGGCAGCGTTTTCCAGAAGCAACAATAGGGCTAAGAGTGTTTTGGGATTAATACACTTAGACATCTGCGGACCCATGTCCACAAAAGATCTTAGTGGTGTTGAATATTTCGTCACCTTCATTGATGACCATTCCAAAATGACTTGGGTCTACTTTCTAAAAACCAAGGATGAGGTTTTTGGTCAATTCAAAGAGTTCAAGGCTCTAGTTGAGAATCTGACAGGTAAGAAGCTTGAGGTGAGTCATTTCAGGATATTTGGAAGTTTGGCATACTGCCACATACCCGAAGAAAAGAGGAAGAAATTTGATCAGACTCCGGAGAAATAATATCTTGTAGAATATAGCGAGAATGTTAAGGCATATAAAGTTTATCTTATGGGGGAAAGGAAGATCATAATTTGAAAATATGTAATTTCACGGAGGACAGAGCTTTCAGAAAATCCCGAGAAATGTCTTCCGAAGAACAGTCAAAGGATGATCCGTTGGTCCATCCACTTCAACTAGCAGAAACTAGCACTAGTATTTCTCCTAAAGGAAAACCACCAGAGGTGGAGCCTCGGGAAGAGGAGGAGCAGGTAGATATACCCACTACTAATGGTAGAACAAGCCGAGAACTTCGACAGATACTACAAGATGCAGAGGATTTTGACAGGGCACCCAGGAACAAGAAAAGGGAGCGTAGACAACCAGACAGATACCAAGCCTTGGTGGCTTAGGTTCGACAACCCTCCAATTTTGAGGAGATCATTCATCATCAAGTATGGGTAGATGCTATGGTGGAGGAATACAGTTCGATAATGACCAATGATGTTTGGGAAGTGGTACCTAGGCCTCAGGACAGGTCAGTTGTAGGGTCAATATGGATCTACAAAGTCAAATACGTTGCAGATGGAAGTGTAGAAAAATACAAATCCAGGTTTATGGCTAAGGGGTTTTCTCAGAAGGAAGGGATAGCCTATGAAGAAACCTTCACCCCAGTAGCCATGTATACTTCTATTAGGTCCCTGATATCCCTTGTAGCTCAGACGGGGTGGGAGATTCACCAGATGGATGTCAAGATGGCATTCTTGAACAAGGTAATAGAAGAAGAAGTATTCATTGAACAACCAGAGGGTTTTGGGACACATGAGAAGAAATCTCATGTATGCTTATTCAAGAAAGCTTTGTATGGGCTTAAACAGGAACCTAGAGCATGGTACGGTCGAATTGATGGCTACTTGCGGATGATGGGATTCGTCAAGAGTGACGCAGATCCGAACCTCTACTATCTGGTTCTAGAGAATGAGCCTCTAATCCTGGTTTTATATGTGGATGATCTATTCCTGATAGGATCATTCAGGCTCATCAAAGGTTGCAAGGAGAACCTAGCCACAGAATTCGACACGAAGGATTTGGGATGGATGCATTATTTCCTAGGGTTGGAAGTTTGGCAGCAGAAAGGTGAAATTTTCCTTGGGCAAGGGAGATACACTACAGAGATTTTGAAAAAGTTCAGAATGAAGGACTGTAGACCTATGACTACTCCAATGATCACCAACTGGAAGAAGATTGATGCATCCAAAGATAAATAAGTCGATCCCACCTTGCACAGGCAACTCATAGGGTCCCTGATGTATCGGGTCAATACTAGGCCGGACATTTGTTACGCTGTCAACACCCTCAGTCAGTTCATGGTAGAACCAAAGAGGGTGCACTAGGCAGCAGTGAAGCATGTTCTTAGATATATACGAGGAACAATCGAGCATGGACTAATGTACACCCAAGACAATGACATCAGGTTGAGTGGGTTCACTGACGCAAATTAGGCTGGAAGTTCAATAGATCAAAAAAGTACCACTGGGTATTGTTTCAACATTGGATCAGGAATGACCTCCAAGTGTAAGTAGGAAACAGAAATCCATGGCTGTGAGCTCAGCTAAAGTTGAATATATGGCAGCTAGCACAACTTCGTGCGAAGCCATATGGATTAGTAAATTGCTTGTGAATCTATTCAAGAGAAAGATAGAGGTGACCAATATTTTGTGTGATAATCAGAGTTGCATCAAGCTATCTAAGAATCCAATCTTTCATGATCAGTCAAAGCACATTGATATCAGGTGTCACTTTATCAAATATTGTGTCCAACGAGGGGCAGTACAGTTGAGGTACACCCCAACAGGAGAACAAGTGGCAGACATTCTCACCAAGGCCCTAAGAAGAACAAAGTTTGTTTACTTCAGGGAGAAGATGGGGATGGCGAAGAAATTGTTTCAATAGCAGAAGCGGATAGTATAAGGAGTTGCAGTGCGGCAGTTAGCAGTGGCAATGTTATGGGCAACATGATGCATCATATTCAGAGGGAGTTGTTGTACAGATGTAGTAGTGACAATTATAGTGTCATGGGCAGCAGTACAGGTTGCAATAGCGCAGTGGATGAGGGGAAGTAGGTCGAGCATCAACAGCACAGAGGACCAATGTCGTGGATCAATGTGATGCTTATGTTTAGAAGTATTTGTTAGAGCACATTCCTCGCTAAGAGGGAGTGTTATTTTTGGGTAGCATCGGATGTGCTCTAGCTCCGAAATTTTGTGGAGGGGCTAGAAGACATGAGATCTTCAAGACCCAGAAATTGTTTGGAGAAATTCCACCTGGATGAGGGGTTATTAAAATAATTAATATTTTTAATGGGTTCCTAAGTCTAAACTTAGGAAAATAAAAATATTAATGGGTATTAATAAGGATATGGGTGAAAAGCTTCTAAGAGACGAAGATCAGGTCTGTTTTAATCTTAGCCATTGATTAGAGACTTAACAATCATTGATTCATCAACACGAAAAGTATAAGAGAAGACTTTAGAGTCGTTTGGAGACACACCAGGAAAATACTAAGTAACCCAAGGGAAATCGATTCTCAAGGAAGAGGAGTTCAATTTCAGAGGGATAGTTATAGGGTGAAGAACAAGGAGGGCATCAGCAGCAGTCAAAGACTGAGGAGGTGAGGCAGGGAATTCGAGAGACAGTGCAAAGGGAAGAGCAAGGAGACAACACCATTGGAGACGCAGTCCTGACACAGAAGTGGGTGAAGGGTATCTAGGGTGTCGAAACTTATCCAAGAGGAGGAGAAACTTTGTCTCAGGTGTTTATCTCTGAAGTGCCTCGATTTTTCTGTAGAATCATTCCTTGTAAAGTGATTGTTGCTAAAGATTAATAAATAAACCCTCATCTGCTGCACCAGTTTTCCCACATTGGGTTTTTCCAGGGACAATTGTCCAAAAACAATTGTGTTGATGTGATTTATTATTGTGCTTGTATATCACTGTTATTTTCTCTATGTAATTATGTGATAACTATAGTAGAATTTATTTTAATGTTTACTGAAGGGTTTCGTAAATAACTTATTGTGAGAGATAAGTAGGTGAAGTAAATCAGTCACTGCAGTAGAATTTTGTGTTAGAAATTTTCACGGGAAATTACTAAGCTTCCCGAGCAACAAAAACAACAACTTGAATAATTGCAAAAAATTCACATCCCTGATCAAAACCTGGGGCATAAACCTTTCTTTGTCACTTTGGCTATCAATGACCTCTTCTTACACAATTGTTTGTTAGATTCTGGTGCTTTCGCCAATATCATGCATTTGACTGTTATTAAGCAATTAGGTCTCAACATCACTCGGCGATATAAAAGGGTGTGTGGTTTTAATTCCAAACCTGTGGAAGTAGAAGGCATCATCAAAGATCTGAAGGTCTCTTTAGCTAGGAATCCTGATATATCTATCCTCATGGATGTTATTGTCATTGATATACCTGATGTGTGAGGGATGTTGTTATCCTGTGTTAATTTTGGCAACTAGGGCCAAACTCCATGTGGGTCATATTATTTATGGCAGCTGATATTTTTATTGGATCCCTCTCATTGAGAGGTGTAGGATTGATCTAAAGATCATCTGATTCCGATAAGTATTTATGAAGTTATTAATTTATTTATGTTATGGACAAATTGTTAAGTCGGCCATCAACTTATGTAGGCTCAGAAGCCCAACAGTCATGTATATTCAACCTCTACGCTTTAGTATAAATAGAAGAGGACTTCAAGTCATTTCTACACACACTTGGATCTCTTCCTCTCTCTATTTGTCTTTGGGTTAATTAGTAGGAGGAGAGATCCTAACGAAAATCCGGAAAAGCCGAAATTTCCATAAAATCCGGAAAAGCTGGAACTGCTAGAAAAGCCGGAAAAGTCGAAACTGTCAGAAAAGCCAGAAAATCTGAAACTGTCAGAAAAGTCGGAACTACTGGAAAATCCGGAAAAGCCAGAACTGCGGGAAAATCCGGAACTGCCAAAAAAGCTGGAATAGCCGGAAAAGCTAGAACTGCCGGAAAAGCCGAAACTACCGGAACTGCAGGAAAATCCGGAACTGCTGGAAAAGTCGGAAACACCAGAAAAGCCAAAAATACCGGAAAATCTAGAAAAGCCAGAAAAGCCGGAAATGCTGGAACTGTCGGAACTGTCGGAACTGTCGGAAAATTCGGAACTACTGGGAACTGCCAAAACAGTCGAAGCATCTGTCTCCGAAGGAAGGCAACATGATGTATGAGATCATGGGCAGCATAATAAGCAGCATGATGATATGAGCATGGGCAGCATAATGATGCATGGTAGATGAGATCATGGGCAGCATAATGTATGAGATCATAGACAACATGATGTATGGGCAGCATAGTGATCATGAGCAGCATGATGGTGCTACACAGTAAGGTGCAACAAATGGATGAGATGCAGCACTATGATAGGTGAAGAAGTCACCTTAGAGAATCAGTTGAAGCAATATGTCTTCAACTGATCTTTGTAGATATCAAAAGTCAAAGTGTTGACTTCTATTGTAAATGTACTATCTCTCTCACTTTCTCCGCTGAACTTTGAAGAACATAAAAGAAGAATTGATCAAGGGTTTCCCCACATTGTGGGGTTTGTCCCTGGTTAGTGCCACATCGCGTGTCCTCTTGTCTTGGCTTGTATTCTGTGATTTATGTTTATGTTCTATCTGCAGTTTACTTTTATGCTGATGTGATTGCTAATCTGAAAAAGATATTGAGTTAAATGTGAAAATTGAAATAAATTGCTCTAAGCATAGAGCATACCTAAAATTAACATGGGATCAGAGCTGAGGTGAAGACAATGCCCAAACAAGAGTGAAAGATCAATCACCGAAGATAATTGGGACAGGACAAAAGGATCAATGGGTTCCTCATCCATATTCTAATTCACTAAGGGTGAAATCGAAGCAGAGAATATTATCAGAATGGCGCAGCGGAAATTTCTGATGGCCTACCTAAATATCACTTCATTGGGAAGTTAGGATCTAAGGATGGAAGGAAAGACAGATTCCTTGGTTACAATAAGTTCGGCCATTATGCGAAGGAGTGTTCGAATGGCAGAGACACTTCTCTTGATGAAGACAAACAAATCATTCTAGGGTCAAGGGAATGACAGGTAATACAGTTCATCAAGGAGAAATTGTCGACTCTTCAAAGAAAGCAAGGAACCCCAGGCACTTCATCGGATAGATAATCATGGGATTATACTTGGAGCCGATATCACCTATCCCGGAAAGGGTGTAGGGAATGTTACCCCTAAATTGAATGAGGGTAACTCAATTCATTTACAGAAACACTTTTATGTACCTGATCGCAAGAAGAACCTAGTGTCCATTTCAGCAATGGAAGTCAAAGGTTCAGGGTGGCACTCATCGATGGAAAGGTACGTGTTAGAAAATAGATTTTTCAAAGATGTTTTTGAGTTCAGGGTTGTATCAAGTTGCAGGAAGTCCATTGGGGACCATGTCCATTGACACAACACCAAAGTTCTGTGAGTCAGATGGTGACAGGGATGCCTGAATTCAAAAAGAGCATGAAGGTACATTTCTAAGATGTACCAAAGGAAAATCTTATAAGGGGACCATTCCCCTCACACCACAAGTCCACAGGTTTGGAACAACCCAAGGAGTTTGAGGTTCATGATCGGGAATCTCATGTATGCAGGTGGTAGAAAGCCCTCTATGGCTTGAAGCAAAACACCCCGGGCATAGTATGAGAGGATCAACAGTTGTCTGATGAAGCTGAGATTCACTAGGAATGAAATCGATCCAATCCATCCAACGGTTGTGGATGACAGACCTCGCATACCGGCACCTATGTCTAACAGGTGAAAACCCTCTCACTTGTAGAAGACAGAGGGAGTTGGATTGGGAATGTGGAAAGATAAACTACAAGTCTGTGACTACCTCGAGGATCTTAACTTTCAGAAGTTATATGGTAGTGATGTCGGACCAGATTTGGGAAATGCCTCTGAGTTTCATAAACTCAATCACATTGATGTTCTTAGTGAACTCTGGACATATGTTTTGTAGTTAGCATGGTGAGCTCATATTTGGTTGAGCCTCACTGGATTGGTGCCAAGAATCCTCTGAGATATCTTCTGGGCACAATCTCTCATGGATTGAGATACACTGAATATGAAAATTGCATGATTATTCGAATGTTGATTGGGCAGGCAATGTGGAGGATCACTAGAGCACTTCTCAGTGCTGGTTCTCTTTGGATTCTACTTCGACATCATGGATGAGTAGGAAGCAGAAATCGGTTGTTATAAGTACCGCCGAGACCGGATACATAACTACGAGTATGACCTCGTATGAAGTTGCTTAGTTCTGGAAACTCTTCAGTGTGTACACATGATGAATACTACTATGATTCTCTATGACAACCAGAGGTGGGATTCGATTATTGAGGAATCTTGTATTCAATGATTGTTCCAGCAGATAGACATCAGATACTGCCTTATCTGGGATATGGTAAGTCGATGAGCAAGGAGGCTCCATCGCACTGAGATGATGTATAGGTCGCTACACTTTGTCAGAGCCCCGGAGAAAGATCAAATTTGTGATTTTCCCGAACGACTTGGAGTCGTCGAGAGACCCTTGTAAAAGGGTCATGCATGTTGCA
>APFE030511253.1:154297-177651 GCA_000404065.3 Pinus taeda
TGTATCTACCATACTCCCTATGCTAGGATGACCTTCATTGATCTGGGATCAATGATACTGGTTTGGGACCAGTGGTAGGAGTTGTACCCACTATGACACTGACTTCAGGTCGGTTGAGGACTGGTCTGGGACTAGTGGTACATACTCTGAGACTAACTTCGAGTCAGTAGAGTACTGGTCTGGGACCAGTGGTAGGAGTTGTACCCACTATGACACCGACTTCGGGTTGGTTGAGGACTAGTATGGGACCAGTGGTACATACTCTAAGACTGACTTCGAGCTAGTAGAGTACTGGTCTGGGACCAGTGGTAGGAGTTGTACCTACTATGACACTAAGTTTGGGTCGGTTGAGGATTGGTCTGGGACCAGTGGTACACACTCTGAGACTAACTTCGAGTCAGTGGAGAATGGTATGACACATTCTCAACCAATTCTTCTTCTTCATGGTTCAGCAGAGCTAAGTTAAGCAGAGCAGAGCCAACAGAGCTAGGAGAGCTGAGCAGAGCAAAGTAGAGACAGCAATGCCAGCAGAGCCAATAGAGCAGAACTAAGCAGAGCTGAGCAGAGCATAACAGAGCCAGGAGAGCTAAGCTGAGCAGAGCATAGCAGAGCCAGGAGAGCTAAGCTGAGCAGAGATGAGCAGAGTAGTGTAGGGCATTGATGGCAGAGATAGTACAGTTGGCCATATGGATCAGCGGATGGAGTTCTCCCTAGTTGAGAGGGAGTGTTAAAATTGGAAACTAGGGCCAAACTCCATGTGGGTCATATTAGTTATGGCAGTTGATATTTTTATTGGATCCCTCTCATTGAGAGGTGTAGGATTGATCTAAATATCATCCAATTCCGATAAGTGTTTATGAAGTTATGAATTTATTTATGTTATGGACAAATTGTTAAGTCGGCCAGCAACTTATGTAGGCTCAGAAGCCCAACGGTCATGTCTATTCAACCTCTACGTTTTAGTATAAATAGAAGAGGACTTCAAGTCATTTCTACACACACTTGGAGCTCTTCCTCTCTCTACTTGTATTTGGGTTTTAGTAGGAGGAGAGATCCTAAGGAAAAGCCAGAAAAGTTAGAACTACCGGAAAAGCCCGAACTGTCGAAAAAGCCGAAACTGCCGGAAAAGCCGGAAAAGCCGAAACTATCGGAAAAGCCGAAAAAGCCAGAAAATTCAGAACTGTCGGAAAAGCCGGAAAATCTGGAACTTCCAGAAAAGCCAGAATAGCCCGAAAAGCCGAAAAAGCTAGAACTGCCGGAAAAGCCGGAACTGTCGAAAAAGCCGAAACTGCCGAAAAATCTGGAAACGCCGGAAAGGCCAGAAATACCGGAAAAGCCAGAAAATCTGGAAAACCGAAACTGTCGGAACTACCGGGAACTACCGAAACAGCCAGAGCATTTGTCTCCGAAGGAAGGCAGCATGATGTATGAGATCATGGGCAGCATAATAAGCAGCATGATGATATGAGCATGGGCAGCATAATAATGCATGATAGATGAGATCATGGGTAGCATGATGCATGGGCAGCATGATGTATGAGATCATGGACAGCATGATGTATGGGCGACATAGTGATCATGAGCAGCATGATGATGCATGAGGCAGCATGATGGTGCTACACGGTAAGGTGCAGCAAATAGACGAGATGCAGCACTATGATAGGTGAAGAAGTCACCTTAGAGAATCAATTGAAGCAATATGTCTTCAACTGATCTCTGTAGATATCAAAAGTCAAAGTTTTGACTTCTATTGTCAATGTACTATCTCTCTCACTTTCTCTGTTGAACTTTGAAGAACATAAAAGAAGAATTGATCAAGGGTTTCCCCACAATGTGGGGTTTGTCCCTGGCTAGCGCCACATTTTTTTTCCTCTTGTCTTGGCTTGTCTTCTGCAATTTATGTTTATGTTTTATCTACAGCTTACTTTAATGCTGATGTGATTGCTAATCTAGAAAAGATATTGAGCTAAATGTGAAAATTGAAATAAATTTCTCTAAGCATAGAACATACCTAAAATTAACATCCCCCAATCCGATGGCACCCTTTTTATCCTTTATAGGGAGCTTTCTTATTCGCCGCATGTGCATATTATGAGACATGCAAGGGAGAGAAACCTTCCCATATCCTCCCTACCCAGGAAATCTGAATCCTCGAGCGACCAATCTCTCAAACAAGGAAAAAGTGGAAGCCTAAGAAAGAATATAAGGTTGGGGATTTAGTCTTGGAAGATAAGGATCCTATACCCGTCAGGATTCATGGAAGGGTTGGGGATGACTATTACTACATTGCTAAACTTGATGATGAACTTTGGCCTGAGCCAGTCAAATTAAGTCGTATCACCTCCTTCCTTGACACTTGACATTGTATTATATGCATGGTAAACTAGGATCCATTGCATGTTGATGTTTGCATTAGAAATAACGTCATATGATATTTCTCATGGAATATTAGCTACATTTAGATTAAAATTTGCATATCTTTATTTTTATGTTGATTTTATGGCCTAACATATTAGTATGTGTGATCATGAGACGTCGCGAAAGCATAATGCCTCGTGCTTTCCCATCTAGTGTATGTGCAGGTGGTAGGTCTAGGTAACCAAGAGAATGTTGGAGTTCTTGTGACATCTCGTTCAAGTAGTTTCTCCCACTTCTTCGAGAGATCACGTCCCAGTTGGAGCCAGATGTTACCCACCATTTTGTGGGTAATATCCTTAGGAAAAAAAATTCTCCAAGATGGTCCTCAACCAGTAACCATCATCTAGATCATTGTGCCATTTCTCCGCCACCTGAGCCAACCATGTGTTCCCTCACCCATTTTCCATGATCGTATTTTTGAAGGTGGGCCTTCCGAATCTAAAGGTATGACTTGTCATTTTGAAATTGAGTATTGTAGTTTACTCATAATGGACACTTCTGAGCATGGATTAATGGGGGGATTTGGTAGAAAGGATGGGTTAGGTCTATTGGCCCCTAACCCTAACCCTAACCCTGAGAGATGGGATGCCAAGAGTTTGTGGGCCCCGTTGGGGTAAGTTGGGCAGCCAACTTCACGGGGTCATAACTTGGTCATATTATCTCTATTTGGTGTGTACGATACCTAAGGTTGGAAAGGTCTCTCTGAGTACTACAAGATTTGCGACAGGCCCCTGCCATCGGCTATAAGCCTGTTGCGGACCTCAAAAAAACATTTTTTAGGGAGTCAAACTGCTTCGAAAGTTCACAACCCAAAAAACTGCTAAATATTGTTAATTTTGAAATAAACAAGGAAACCGATGAAACTGATTGGAGGTCTAAGTGGAATAGGCAGGTGGCCACCAATATCCACCTGGATCATTCCTCCCTCCTTAAGAAGTAATGTTCTGCGTGCAAAGCCTCCATGAGGTGAGGAAATTTATGTTGAACCTGGTCCCTTGTGAACCACTTTCCCTGGTGAAGGATTTGGCCTTTTTTGACAACTTGATATAGCTAGATCCTCTCTTGGCGAGTATTCTTAATCTGTGTGTCCATGAGTTGATCAGTTGTGGCTTGTTCCATGCAATCCTGGTTTAGCTCTATTGGTGTGAATCGTTCTGCAATGTCAGATGTGTCCAACAATGGTAGAAAGTATGGTCGAAGGCGGTCTACATTGAAAAGTGGGTGTAAACCAAGGAACGATGGGATGTTGAGCTTGAAGGAATTGTCCCCTACAGCCTTGGTGATGGTGTATGGCCCATATCGGAGTGGTCGAAGCTTGCGTTGGGGTCCAACAAGGAGCTCCTTCTACAAATGTAGCCAAACTTTGTTGCCCACCAGGAACTTGTGCGGCACTTGATGTTGATCACGGCATTGCTTGTACTTAGCATTGACTCTATCCAATATATCATGGACCTGCTAGCGGATGTGTTGAATGCGCTCAATGAAGTTGTTAGCCTTGTTGGCTTCGGACTCGACGTGAGCCAAATCTACCGGAGTATCTGCAAATGGTATGGCCACATCAATGGGACATAATGGCTGAAATCCTAGCTCTATCTAAAAAAGGCTATGGCCCGTTGAGTTATGGAGAACTTTGTTGTAGTTGTACTACACATAGGGGAGGTTTTCATCCCATGTGCATAGATGCTTCGAGTTCTACATGCGCAAAATGTGTACGATCATCCTGTTGACGACCTCAGTTTGGCATTCAGTTTGGGGGTGGAACGTCGTGGACTTGGTAAGTTTGGTATCTAGCATCAACCAGAGACTTGACCAAAATGCACTTAGTAATCTACAGTCCCAGTCTGAGATAATGGAATGTGGGATCCCAAAGAGTACCCACACTCGCTCAAAGAAGAGCTTAGCAGTGGCCTCTGTCGTGATACTCTTCTTGCAAACCACCATGATGGCCATATTAGAGAATCTGTCGACTACCACGAAAACTCAGTCATTGTTGTGCTTAGTGTAAGGAAGGTCCGACATGTAATCCATGGAGATGGATTTCCAAGGTCGACTAGGAGTAGGTAGAGGAGTATATAGGTCTTGCTTCTTGATGGTCGGTTTGGCAATGGCACACTGGGCGATGCAGGATCTAATATACTTCCTGACAACCTAACGAAGTTTTAGCCAATAAAAATACTTCTGCAGTACCGCCATTGTTTTCTCTACTCTAAAATGTCCAGCGACCCAACTATAGTGCGCCTCCCAAATCATCTTGGCACACTCACTTGAAGGAACACAGATGTGTCCCAAGTGGCATAATAGTGCATCCTAGAGGTGAAATTTTGGAACTTTTTTCCCTTCCAGGAGTTTCTGATATGTGCTATCAAATTCTAGATCGCTCTTTTAAAGATGTGGCCACCTTGAAGTCTCGTGCCCACAGGAGTCAAGCATAATGATCAACGCCATGATTGGTGGTCAGTTGAGGAAATCTGCAACATTATTGGGGTTTCCCTTCTTGTACTTAATGTTCAAATGAAACTGTTGTAGGTATATGGATCATTTTTAATGGAAATCACTCTGCAACTTCCGTTGTGTCTATCTAAACTACAGGGGTCGGTGGTCTGTGTGGATGACCGTTTCCTTCGCCATAACGTAATGCTTCCATTGACGGCAAGCCTGCACAATGGAATACATTTCTTTGTCGTAAGTGGGATATTTTCGGACTGTCCCTAAAAGTGTCTCACTGTGGTAAGCCACTTGATGCTCCCACTGAGTAAGAACTGCACCAATAGCACAATCGGAGGCATCTGTCTGAATCTCAAATGGTTGTTGCAGGTCTAGTAATGTGAGCACTGGTGTAGAGCAGAGGCGATGCTTCAACTCGACAAACGCATTATGTTGGGTTTCCGACCATAAAAACTTTTCTTTTTCTCCACCCTTGGTGACTTGACTTAAAGGCCAAGTGATATGAGAGAACCCCAACACGAACCTGTGAGAGATATTGGCAAGACCCAGAAAGTTGTGGAGCTTTTTTGGAGTGGTTGGGACTAGTCAATCCCGAATGATTTGTATCTTGGTTGGGTCAACATGCACACCCTTCTCATCAATGATGTACCCCAGATATTAAACCAGGGTCATGTCAAAAGTGCATTTTCTCCAAATTTTTGCACAACTTGTGTTGTCGCAAGGTTTGAAGGACCTATCAAATATGGTGGAGGTGCTCTTCCCGACTCTGGCTAAAGATCAAGATGTCATCTAAATACACCATCATGAATGCATTGGTGAAAGGTTCAAGATTTCGTCCATCAATCTCATGAAGTTTGCGGGGGCATTCGTCAACCCAAAAGGCATGACCAACCATTCGAAAAGGCCCTCCTTGGATTTGAAGGCAGACTTCCACACATCAGAGGGTTCAATAGGCACCTGGTCATAACCGGACTTCAAGTCAATCTTGCTGAAATATTTTGCCCCCTTGAGCTAGTCCAGAAGGTCATTAATCTCTGGGATTGGGTACCTATTACAAACAGTGATCTTGTTTAGCGCATGATAGTCAATACAGAGCCTCCATGACCTGTCCTTCTTTTGTACCAATATAATTGTGTTCCCACAGGGTGATGAGCTTGGCCTGATGTGCCCTTTCTACAACAAATCCTGAATTTGCCTCTTGATCTCATCATTCTCCAGAAAAAAGTGTCGATAGATCAGTCCATTGAGTAGTGGTGCGCTTGGGGTCAGATAGATGGAGTGCTTGACCTGACAGTGAAGAGGTACCCCTGTAGGTGAGTCAAAAATGTCCCTGTACTCCTCCACAACCTTGTCCATCTGTCGTTGTCGTGCAGAGGATCCCTTTCTAGAAGTCATGGCCACAATATTCTCCTTTCCCTGAGGGCGAATCATGAGGAAAACTAATTTCCTAGTCTGGGAAATGATCTTTACTGCATTGCTTTGTAGTGACCAAAGAGATGACGCTAGGCGGGACTACCTCTAGTATCTTGTACAACTTATTGCCCAAAGTAATAATCACAGAGCAAGGTTTAGACTCATATACAGCGCATCGCTTCCACAAGTATGGTTGTCCTAATAATACATCACAAACTTCGAGAGAAGCAACATCATACAGTACCTCATCCTTGAAGAGCTCGATGTTGTAGGGAAGGTGGTACTACTACCCGATGCGGAGATCTCGTCCTTGGTGAAACCAGCCGATTGTGTACGGTTGCGGATGTGATTTCGTTGGTAGACCCAGCCACTTCACGACCTCAATTGAAATGAGGTTCTTTTGGCTCCCGCTATCGACAATGAACTACAACAGAGAACCCTTCACCCACATCTGTGAGCGGAAGAGGCGTTACCCCTCCTCTGGATCTTCAAGCTCATTCTTCTGGATCTTGGTGGTGGCCATGGTGGCACTAGGCTCCATGTCAATGATCTTCTTCCCTTTGTCATTCCCCTTGTCGGGTTCTTACTCAGAGTCGGAACATGCGTCTGATTCAGAAACCTTCAAATCGACCACCAGTGACTACTTGACCTGCTACTCACTTGTGTTGTGAGTGGAGCCCTTATGGAACTCACATCATTTTATCGTGTGTTTTTTTGTATTTGTGGTGTCGTTATTTTCTTCCGACCTCAGCGGGTTTTCCTAGGTCACCCCGCCTTAGCTTTGGCCTTTGCTCTGTGCTTTCGAGGCACCTTTTCCTTGCTTCAGAATCGCAAATCTAAACTCTCGCTTCTTTTGTTTAAACTTTTGTTTAAACTTCTGTTAAATCTTGACAGCGTATCGATATGTCATGTAGAGAAAGAAGATATCCAGGAACTCCATATCATCCTGGATGTACTTGTGTAGGCAGCCACGGTACTTGAGTACCAAATTCCACTCAAAATCCTTGATACCCAACTTTGTGCAAAGGGTATGGAAAACATTTGTGAACTCCGACACATCTTGGTTCCTTCCCTGCCGTAGCATGGTCCACTTTATATATTTATCTTCATAGCTCCTGACAAGGTAATATTGTTCCTTGATGGCATCACGGAAAGAATCCCGAGTGGGTGCGGCTAAATATAGTGAGGATTCCCTCTCGTCTTTGTGTTCACAATAGGTTTCCCACCAGTCCTTGTATTGCGGGGTGGATTTGAGAAGTGCAAAAGTAATCTTTTCCCGATTGGAAAAGTCATGAACTGAAAAATACCCTTCCAATAGATTCAACCATTTATCTATGGTGTATGCATCTATCTGGCCTTCAAATATGAGAATATCGAACTTAAATTGTACCTTGAAAGGAGTGGCGCCTCCACAGTGGAAACTAGATGAAGATGTGTCGTTTGTGGGTAGTCGTCGAAGAATATCGGCAAAGTTATCCATCATCAAGTTCCTTTGTCACTCAAAGGCTTCCTCGAACAATATTTTGAAAGGATATCCTTCCCCCTTGTCTTTCTTTTCTTTCGCCATGGGAGGTCGTAGGGGTTTGTGAGGCTGGTCTTGCAAAGGTTCAACCATTTCAAGACCTAACTCCTTCTACCCTAACCTCATTGGGGACATGCAAAGAAAAACAAAGAAAAAGCAGGCTGCTCTGATACCATTAATCCGAACTTAGACAAGAATGAAACAAATTACAGATATAACCATAAATACAGAAATGCAGCAGAAAGAACACTTCATTTCATTAATATCAAAATACTGAAAGATGCTTACAAACATAATGAAAATAAACTAGCTCGGGCGATGGTAGCTTATCTCTAAGAAGAGATGTGGTGGGTACATGCCTCTGAATTGTGTTGCAATGAGGCTCAAGGGACTATTTATTATTGAACAATAAAGGAAAACCCTAAACAACCAAAACCCTAACCCTAGGAGATGGAACGCCAAGATTTTGTGGGCCTCGTTGGGGTCAGTTGGGCAGGCAAATTCCTGGTGTTGTAACTTGGTCATATTATCTTTGTTTGGCGCGTACGACACCTTCCTGGAAAGGTCTCTCTAAGTACTACAGGATTTGCAGCAGGCCCCTACCAACAATTATGGATTTGTTGTGAAACTCAAAAGAATGTCGTTTAGGGGATCAAAACTGCTCCAAAAGTTCAGGACCCCAAAAACTGCTAAAAATAGTAAATGTTGAAATAAAAAGGGAAACAAATGAAATCAACTGGAGATCTAGGTGGAATAGGAAGGTGGCCACCAATATCCACCTAGATCATTCCTCCCTCCTTAGGAAGCAATGGTCTCCGTTGCATGTAGAGCCTCCATGAGGTGAGGAGATTTTTGTTGAACTTGGTCTCTTGTGAACCATTTTCCCTAGTGAAGGAGTTGGCCTGCTTTGACAACTTGATATAGTTGGATCCTCTGTTGGTGAGTGTTGTTAATTTGCGTGTCCATGAGCTGATCAGTTGTGGTATGTTCCATGCAGTATGGGTCTAGCTTTGTTGGTGTGAGCTGTTCTACAATGTCAAATGTGTCCAACAATGGTGGAAATAATGGTCGAAGGCGGTCTACATTGAACACTGGGCGCAGACAATGGAACGATGGGATGTTGAGCTCGAATTCATTGTCCCCTATAGTCTTGGTGATTGTGTATGGCTCATATCGAAGCAGGCGAAGCTTGCGGTGGGGTCTAGCAAAGCATTCCTTCTACAAATGTAGCCAAACTTTGTAGCCCACCTAGAACTTGTGCGACACTCGATGTTGATCATGGCAATGCTTGTACTTCACATTGGATTTGTCCAATATATCATGGGCTTGTTGGCAGATGTGTTGAATGCGCTAAATGAAGTTGTTAACCCTGTCGGCTTCAGACTAGACATGAGCGAAATTCGCCTGAGTAGCTGCAAATGGTATGGCCACATCAATGGGACATAATGGTTGAAATCTTAGCCCTACCTAAAAGGGGCTATGGCTCATTGATCTATGGAAAGCTCTGTTGTAGTTGTGCTAGACATAGGGAAGGCGTTCATCCCATGTGCATGGATGTTTCGATTTGTACATGCACAGAATGTGTACGATCATCCTGTTGACGACCTCTGTTAGGCCATCAGTTTGGGGATGGAACATCGTGGACTTGGTATGTTAGGTACCCAGCATCGACCAGACACTTGACCAAAATGCACTTAGGAATATGGATCCCTTAGGGTGGTTGGGTCCATATGCGCACCCTGCTCATCAAAAGTGCATTTCTGCAAATTGGCATACAACTTGTGTTGTCACATGGTTTGAAGGACCTATCGTATATGGTGAAGGTGCTCTTCCCAACTCTCGTTGAAGATCAAGATGTCATCTAAATACACCACCATTAATGCATCGGTGAATGGTTGCAAGATGTCATCCATCAATCTCATGAAGGTTGCGGGGGCATTCGTCAACCCGAAAAGCATGGCCAACCATTCGAAAAGGCTCTCCTTGGATTTGAAGGCAGTCTTCCACACATCAGAGGGTTTAATAGGAACCTAGAGGTAACCGAACTTCAAGTTAATCTTACTGAAATATTTGGCCCCCTTGAGCTGGTCCAGAAGGTCATCAATATGTGGGATTAGGTACCTATTCCAGACAGTGATCTTGTTCAGCGCCCGATAGTCAATACAGAGCCTCCAGGTCTCGTCCTTCTTCTATACCAATACAATTGGACTCCCATTGGGTGATAAGCTTGGCCTGATGTGCCCCTTCTGCAATAGCTCCTGAATCTATCTCTTGATCTCATCATTCTCCAGAAAAGAGCATTGATAGATCGGTCCATTGGGTAGCGGTGCGCTAGGGGTCAGATCAATGGAGTGCTTGACCTGACAATGCAGAAGTTCCCCTGTAGGTGAGGTGAAAAATGTCCATGTACTCCTCCATGACCTTGTCCATCTGTTGTAGCTGTGCGGAGGAGCTCTTTCTGGAAGTCATGGCCACAACCTTCTTCTTTCCTTGAGGGAGAATCATAAGGAAAACAAATTTCCTAGTCTGGGAAATGATCTTACTGCATTGCTTTGTACTGATCAAAGAGATGGTGGTAGGCGGGGCTACCTCCGGTGTCTTGTACAACTTATTGCCCAAATTAATAATCACATAGCGAGGTCTAGACTCGTATACAACATGTCGCTCCCACAAGTATGGTTGTCCTAATAACACATCACAAAATTCAAGAGGACCAACATCACACAGTACCTCATCCCTGAAGGGCTTGATGTTATAGAGAAGGCGGCACTTTTGGCTGACGCGGAAATCTCGTCTTTGGTGAAGCAACCCGATGGTGTACGGTTGTGGATGTGTTGTCGTCGGTAGGCCCAATCGCTTCACGACCTCTACTGAAATGAGGTTATTTTGGCTCCCGCTGTCGACAATGAATTGCAGCAGCAGAGAACCCTTCACCCACATTTGTGAGTGGAAGAGGTGTTCCCCCTCCTTTGGATCTCCAGGCTCATTCTTCTGGATCTTGGTGGTGGCCACAGTGACACTGTTGAATTTCCAAGACCTTGGGTCTAGGTTAGAGTCTTAAAAGTGCTGACACTACCAAACCAAGAATCTCAACCATAAACTACTTTGCATAGCGGAAATATAAAGCAGTAAATCACATATGCACAGTGTACACACTTTTAAACAAAATTGTATAATATTGTACAATCCCAATCTTCATTATATTAAACCAAATCTGAATAATACAACAATTTATGGTATACAAGATACAATGACAAACTTAACTATAGCTTCTATGTCGTATCTCGTCTTGTCAGTCCTTCGCTTCTGTATGGCTCACTAGTAGTAACTTAGTCCATCAAGGCATCTACACATCGAGATTACAAGAGGGATGTCTCCAATCATTGCTGCAAGTCATGTCTACTACAATGAACACGGGCTCATCAAACTGCTCTCTGGGTAGGCCTAATTCCCAAGCTCCAATCTGCCTATCTAGCAGTCACTTTCGTCCATCAAATTGTTGCACATAACGCTGCAATACTTCACCCAAACACGCACCAACAATATCCTTCTTTTATGCTGCTCTAGGGATATTTTGGGTAGTCAACACGATGCACCCCAATAGTCCTATGACACCAATCTCGTCACTATTGATTATGCTCCTAAGATGACACTTCGCCACCACAAAATGTCATCTACATGGCACCAACAGGCTACACAAACATGATCCAAATTTGGTCAATACTTTGACCTAATACCTCTCCACAAAACATTGTTGTCCTCCACTATTTGAGGGTTGCTCATATGCTGCAAGTTTAGGCTTGATTAGGGCACAAAATACAGTCCCCTAACAGCCCCAAAATTTGCCCAGATTTTCCCTTAATTAATGCAGTTGTCCCCTTCGTTGTAATTCTAGGCAGCCTTTTAGCCCTTAACAATGGCTCTGCCCTCCTCTCATTACAGCAGCATCCTACAACCCTTAGAATAGGCTTGCGACAACATTTCTAGAGGATTGATCCACCCTCTAGGAGCCCTCAAACATCTCCCTTTCTCCTTGGCCTTCTACCAAGATACTTAGCCTCCTTTCAACCCTTCGGTCTTCCATTAATGGCTTTAGAACAACCCTATTTCACCCACACTAAATTGCCTCTTCTTGCTACAGTCCTAAGCTTCAAACTTTGGCCTTTCTCCCTGTAAGAGCACCCAAACAACCTCTCTTTCCTAGGTTGTACCAACAGCAAAACATAAAACTTCCACATTGCTTCTAGGGTTTCCACGTTGTCCTTTAGTCTCCTTGCTTCACCAAAATTTCAGAGGATATATTGCTCAAGTCGGATGCCTAAACAATGAGCCTTCATCCTCCTTTTATAGGCATAAAGAGGGGCTCAACGTCTCACTTGAAGTGGCACGTCTATTGGCTCTATTTTACATCAAGTCGGCGTACTTAACAACCAAATTAATTTGCCAACTTCCAAAATTAGTATCTCTCTAACGACAACTTGGAACCAGACGATTTTCATTGTGTTGGAATCATCTTTCCAAGCACTATCATCCTCATCCATCACATGTCGCAAATCCATCAATGTTTTCTCCCAAATCTCGTTGGGTGCCAAAACCCCATACTTGGGTTCCAAGCCCACAAGCTGCCCTTGTGGCGCTTTTCTTTCCAAACCCTGAACCCTAGGGCTTTGAGTACCTCCCAAGATACACAAAGCAACACTCCCTCTTAGCGAGGAAGGTACTTCCAATACTAGGAAGTATCTCGTCATCTTCATCACTGCTCGCAACACTTGCCCAACTCCTGGCGCTCACAATCGCAGCAATACCTATATAGTGAACTACGCCCTCCTCGGAAGTGTCGTTGTCACTGTTGGAAGAAACCTGCTTCTTCTTCTTATCATGTAACGTCTTCCACTCTTTCCATGATTCCTTCTTAGCATTTGTAGGAGCACCCTTGCTCACCACTGACCACGTTCTCTTCTTGGGTTGAAGAGTCCCCCTCTGAATCTGCAAGCTCCCTCTCGAACTAGACTCCTTCTGATTCTCTGGAATCTGGACCTTCTCGAGAACATTTGCCTTCTCCTCTGAAGCTTGCTCCTGCACCTGCTCCACCTGCTTCTTTCCATTATCCACAGGTTTGCCCGTCAACCTGTAGAGACCATGCTCTCTAACTCCGAGTACAATCCCATCAGACTTAGAGCCTCTGAGCCTGAGTCTTGCCTTCCCATCCTAGAACAAGACCTCAAACCCTTTCCTCTCGGTCATCGAGACGGAAATCACGCTATATCTAAGTCCTAGTACAAACAATACATCCTGGACCTGAATCATACGTCCAGTCTCCATCCTAAATAGCACAACACCCGATCCTCAGATATCCAAGTGATTCTTGTCGCCCAACACCATGTGCAACTTCAAGTCCCATCCAACTAGAGTCTCAAAAAACTCATGTGACCCTGTCATATGCTTCGTCGCACCACTGTCCACGTACCATCCATCCTTCGTGATAGTACTTTGCGATAAATGAGAAATCATAGCAAAGTCCTCATCTTCCAATCTCTTGGAGAGATCGCCCATCTCTGCTGAAGCGACAACACCGGAGGCATGCTTTCCTTTCTTCTTCTCATCATTTATCTTCTTCTTCATCGGACATCTCGACAAAAATTGACCCATCTCACCACAGTTGAAACACTTGACTTTACTCAAGTCCTCCTTTTTCTTACACTTCATTCGTGATGCAAGTGCCACGTCATCATCTAAAGCTTTCTGCTTCCGCTGAAGATCCTCGTCTTGCAACTCTTCCTGAATGAAGTCATCCCACAACCTATCCCATTCTGGTAGCTTATCCCTGGCAACGATCCCTTTAATGAAGGGCTTCCATTCCTCGATGAACCCTTTCAAGACAATCCTTACCATATCTCCATCTGAGATAGTCACACCGATGGCAATAATCTCATCTTTGACCTGAGACAATCTCATCATATACAAGGCCACGCTTTCATTCTTTAACATCTTGGTGGCCTTCAACTTGTCCTCTAATACCAGTACCAAGTTCTCGTTCTTATTTTGGGACAAACTCTAAAGAGCCAGCCACATCTCATGTGCAGTGTAGTTCCCAGACAAATGAGGTATTAGGGCATCCCTCACACCATCAAGGATGATCAATCTTGCCCTCGCATCCAAATCTTCCCATATTTCCAGCTCCTTAGGAACAGTTGGCTTCTTGATCTCTTTGTCGGAAAAAACCCAGATCCTTTTGACCTGCAAGGTCAACTTGATCCTCTCCTTCCATGGACTATAGTTGGACAACCCCTCCAACCTGTCCTCATATTGGATACTTGCCTAAAACTTCGACATTATAGTGAACAATGTGACCAACTCCCTCTCACGTTGTACTTCGTTACGCACTAATTTGATTTACTTACTTCCAAAGTAGCTCATACACGCTCTAATACCATGTTGAATTTTCGCGACCTTGGAGTCTAAAAATCATTGACAGTACCAAACCAAGAATCTCAACCATAAACTACTTTGCACAGCAGAAATATAAAGTAGTAAATCACATATGCACAGTATACACAGTTTTAAACAAAATTGTACAATCCCAGTCTTCATTATATTAAACCAAATCTGAATAATACAATAGTCTATGGTATCCAAGATACAATGACAAACTTCATTGCAAATTCTATCTCGTATCTTGTCCTGTCAGTCCTTCGCTTATGTACTGCTCACTAGTAGTGCCTTAGCCGATCAAGGCATCTACACATCGAGACTCCGAGAGGGTTGCCTCCTATCACTGCTGCAAGTTACGTCTGCTATAATGAACAAGGGCTCATCAAACTGCTCTCTGGGTAGGCCTAATTCCCAAGCTCCAATCTAACTATCTAGCAGTCACTTTCGTCCATCAAAGTGTTGCACATAAGGCTACAATAATTCACCCAAACACGCACCATCAACATCCTTCATTTCTGCTACTCTAGGGCTACTTTGGGTAGTCAACACGCTGCCCTCCAATAGTCCTATGACACCCAATCTCATCACTGTTGATTTTGCTCCTAAGATGACACTTCACCACCACGGAATGTCATCTACATGGCACCAACAGGCTGCACAAACATTATCTAAATTTGGTCAATAATTTGACCCAATACCTCTCCACAAAATGTTGTTGTCCTCAACTATTTGAGGTCTGCTCATATGCTGCAAGTTTGGGCCTGATTAGGGCACAAAACACAATCCCCTAACAGCCCCAGAATTTTCCTAGATTTTCCCTTAATTAATGTGGTTGTCCCCTTCACTGTAATTCTGGGCATCCTTTTAGCCCTTAACAATGGTTATGCCCCCCTCTCATTACAGTGGCATCCTACATCCCTTAGAACAGGCTTGTGACAACCTTTCTAGAGGATTGTTCCACCCTCTACGAGCCCTCAAACAGCTCCCTTTCTCCTCGGCCTTCTACCAAGATACTCGGCCTCCTTTCAACCCTTCAGTCTCCCTGAAATGGCTTCAGAACATCACTATTTCATCCACGTTGAATTTCCTCTTCTTGTTGTGGCCCTAAGCTTCAAACTTCGGCCTTTCTCCCCACAAGAGCACCCAAGAACAACACCCAAACAACCTCTCTTACCCATGTTGTACCGACAACAAAACAGAAAACTTCCACGTTGCTTCTAGGGCTTCCACGTTGTCCTTTAGTCTCCTTGCTTCACCGAAATTTCAGAGGATATATTGCTCAAGCCGGATGCCTAAACAATGAGCGTTCATCCTCCTTTTATAGGCATAAAGAGGGGCTCAACGTCTCACTTGAAGTGGCACGTCTATTGGCTCTCTTTTACATCAAGTCGTCCTACTTAACAACCAAATTAATTTGCCAACTTTAAAAATTAATATCTCTCTAACGACAACTCAGATTCCAATCCCACAAACTACCCTTATGGCGCTTTGCTCTCCAAACCCTGAACCCTAGGGCTTGGAGTACCTCCCAAGCTACACAAATCAACAACACTGGGCTTTGCGTCAATGATCTACTTCCCTTTGTCATTCCCCTTGTCGGGTTCTGACTCAAGAAGCCTTCAGCTCGGCCACCAGTGACTGCTTGCGCCAGCACTCACTTGTGTTGTGAATGGAGCTCTTGTGGTACTCACACCATTTTCTCGTGTCCTTCTTTGTCTTCATGGTGTTATTCTTTTCTTGCAGCTTCAGCGAGTTGTCCTAGGTCACCTCGCCTTGGCTTTGGCCTTTTCTCTATGGTTTGGGGGGCGCCTTTTCCTTGCTTCAGATTCGCAGATCCAAAGTCTCGCTTCTTTTGTTTAAACTTTTGTTCAATCTTGACAGGGTATCGGTATGTCGTGCCAAGCAAGGAGATGTATAGGAACTCCATCTCGTCCTGGATGTACTTGTGTCGACAGTTGCGGTACTTGAGTACCAAATGCCGCTCAGAATCCTTGATACCCAACTTCGTGCGGAGGGTATGGAAAACATTTATGAACTCCGACAAATCTTGGTCCCTTCCCTACCATAGCGTGGTCCACTTTATGTATTTATCTTCATAGCTCCCGAAATGGCAATATTGTTCCTTGATGGTGTCTCAGAAAGAATCTCAAGTGGGTGCGGCTGAAAATAGTGAGGATTCCCTCTCATCCTTTTGTTCACAGTAGGTTTCCCACCAATCCTTGATGTGTGGGGCGACTTTGAGAAGTGCAAAAGTAATATTTTCCCGATTGGAAAATTCATGAACTGAAAAATACCCTTCCAACAGATTCAACCATTTATCTACAACATTTGCATCTATCTGGCCCTCAAATATGAGAATTTTCAAGTTAACTTGTACCTTGAAAGCAGTGGCGCCTCTAAAGTGGTTGTTGGATGAAGATGTGTCGCCTATGGGTAGTCATCGAAGGATCTGGACAAAGTTATCCATCATCGCGTTCCTCTCTCGCTCGAGGGCTTCTTCGAGCAATATTTTAAAAAGTTCTCGTGCCCGCTCATCTTTCTTTCCTTCTGCCATAGGAGGTTATTGAGGTTTGTGAAGCTGGTCTTGCAAAGGTTCAACCAGTTCGAGCCCTAACTCCTTATACCCTGGCCTCGTTAGGGACATGCAAAGAAAAACAGAGAAAGAGCAGACCGCTCTAATACCAATGATCCGAACTTAGAAAAGAACGCAACAAATTACAGATATAACCATAAATATAGAGATGTAGCAAAAATAACACTTCATTTCATTAATATCAAAATACTGAAATATGCTTACAAACAAAAAGGAAATAAACTAGCTCGAGCGATGGTAGCTTATCTCTAAGAAGAAATGTGGTGAATACATGCATTTGAACTATGTTACAATGAGGCTCAAAGGCCTATTTATTATTGAACAAAAAGGGAAAACACTAAACAACCAAAACCCTAACCCAAGAGATAGAATACCAAGAGTTTATGGGCCCCATTGGGGTTAGTTCAGCAGCTAACTTCACGGGATCGTAACTTGGTCATATTATCTCTGTTTGGCGTGTACAATACCTTGTTGGAAAGGTCTCTCTAAGTACTACAGGATTTGTGGCAGGCCCCTGCCAACGGTGATGGTCTTGCTGAGGACTTCAAAAAAACGTCGTTTAGGGGGTCAAAACTACTTCGGAAGTTCAGGACTCGAAAAATTGCTAAAAATAATAAATGTTGAAACAAACAAGGAAACAGATGAAACCGACTGGAGGTCTAGGTGGAATAGGTGAGTAGCCACCAATATCCACCTGGATCAGCATTGGGAGCCATGGGTCTCCACAGTTGCAAATTACATTTCATGGATCCCCACAACCATTTAGAAATTGCTCGTGGTTCACTTATTGGATGAGGAGGATGCACCTGATCCATCAAGCCTAATTGACCCCGGATTTACACCATACACTTGGAAGATGATCTAGGACTTGTACGATGATGTGGCATCACCTACCTTATCATTCTAGCCCTTGCAAGTAACCTACAAGCATCTTCGATTTGTTTGGAGGCCCATGAGGACACTTGTGTGCCTCCACAAGTCATTTGGAGCACCATTGGTTATTACAAGGGGCCAACCCCTTTTCCACTACTTTTGAGGGTCATATTCTTCATTGTGGCACCCATGGACCTCATTAGGCCTCTTAGAGGGAACCACGACATGTAGATTATTATTTGACCTCTTGAGAGGCTTACTTTTTCATTTATGAGCTAGTTTGGTGGGCTTGTCACCAAAAAGTTGTATTATTAGCACATTATTTTATTTTGGGGCTTATGTGGGCCAAGGAGGCTAATTCAAACTCCTAATAGTTGTATAAATACAAGTGAGGTGAGATCATTTCTCATCATCACTTTGGATTGGATGTCTCTTCTTTAGAGAATTTCGCACTTTTTCTAGAGAATGAATTGGAGCATTTATGGATGAATTTTGATGCATGGTTATTGGTCTATCTTCTCTTGTAGCTTCTCTATTGTCATTTTTGAATTGTTGGATATACTCTACAGCATGTAAGTATGAAATTCTGATGTTATTCCTGTTACTTTTTTATATGTGTTGGATTGGAATTTTCATTGTTTTAGGGCTAATTATTGCTTAATATTGTGGGATGGTCTTTATTATAATGTTCTCTCCATGTATGGGCCATATAGTGTGAGAAAAATCTCCTAAGGGTAAAATATGACCTTGATAAGCCATTCCTCTTTTGCATTTGAAGTATAAAAGCTGCAAGATTACTTTCACTTGACCTAGAGGGTTTGTGAAGTAATTTTGAGGCCTCCTTGACTGGGAACCACATTCTCCCACGGATTAAGATACTGATCTACCAAGGGTGGTCCCCAAAACTCTTATTCTTTAACCTTCTCCCAATTCTAACACATTGGGTGCCTAGGGCATCAATTTCCCGAAAAGCTAGCCACTTAAAAAATTTGATCTCCTAGGGTCTTTTGCACTGGCCTTTCCTCTATCCCTCCTCCAAATTTGAAGACATTTCGACTGTGGAATTAGGAGAAAAGCTAAGCCCTAGCTCCAGAACCAAAACTTTCCCTGCCATCCCCAAGGCTAGCACTTCCCAGGGTCAAACCAAAATCTTTGAGTAATTACATTTTCTTTGATCCTCTCTCTGCCTTATCTATGGTAAGAATAACATTGGTTGCTACATTCCTTCCTTATACCCTAGACTAGGTCCACTTAGCCCCGTGTGGTCCCACTCCTTTGAAAGACCATTCTTCAAGAATCATCCAAGATACCAATTCTAACAAGGATTTTAGGGATTGGGAAACTCCTTCACACGTCTTATCCCATAAACCTAACCCACAAATCCTCTCTTCCTTTCCCTAGGTTACCTAGTACCTTGCTTACAAAGCAAGCAATCTTTATCCTTCAAATTCTGGGAAAGTATTATTCGGTCACTCATATCCATTGACTTATCCTTCATTAGTGACTCCACACATACTGAGTCTCCTCCCATTGGTGAAAGTCTATAAATAGAATGGAGCCTTAGCTGAGGTGACAGTGGGCTAAGACTCCATTTGTTGCCTTGTCCTAGCATTTGTCCTTTAGGGATTCCCCTTAGGTCCCTTGCTAGTTTGAGCGGTAACAACCCTGATTCCAAAGGTTGACTCTCCCTCCACTTTTGAAGACTTTAGACCTATTTCTTTTGGTAATGTAAACTATAAGGTCATAACCAAGGTGAATTCCCTTAGGCTCAAGCTGATCCTTTCCACAACAATTTCTAAGGAACAATTTGGTTTTCTCGAAGGCAAACAAATCCATGAAGCAATTGGGGTAGCTTGGTAAGGTTTTCATAGCTTAAAAATGATGAATCTTAAAAATGTTATGATCAAAATTGATTTATCAAAAGTTTATGATCATGTCAACTAGATTCATCTCAGACTCCCTCTAACTCATGTTGGTTTCAACCTTGATTTTATTTCTTGGGTTATGAGTTGTATTCAGTTTGTCTCCTTTGTTGTCCTGATCTTAACGCATCTTCTCCTTTTTTCCATGCTCGGTGTGGTCTTCTTCAAGGATGCCTGCTCTCCACCCTTCTCTTCTAGTTGGTGGCGGAGGGCCTCAGTCGGCTATTGTACAAAGCCAAACAAAGGGGAGATTTTCTAGGATGTATGTTGACTAGAACTCTAGCAATTTCTCATCTTTTATTTGTAGATGATATCCTTATTTTTTGTAATGGTAGTCCCATAGAGGTGGAGTTGTTGAAGGGTATCCTATCTTTATTTGGGAAAGCAATTGGTATCTTAATCAATTTTCAGAAACCATCTCTTCTTGTTTCTAACCTTGGGGTTGTTGAGCTCCAACAAAACTTAGATCTCCTCCCAATGGACACCACTAGGATGGATGATGGTCTCAAATATCTAGGTTTTCATTTGAAACCCAAACTTATCGAATTATGGACTAATAGTGGTTGATTAAAAAGGTAGAGAAGCATATTAAAAATTGGAGTCATAGATGGACTTCTAGGGTTGGGCATTTGGTTCTAGTAAAATCAGTTCTTGAAGCAATTCCTATGCATTGGTTTTCATTGGCCTTGATCCCCAAAGGTGTTCTCGAACGTATCATGCATATATGCTTCAAATTTATGGGGTATGGATCTAAGGAGGAGGTGGTCCTTCCACGAGTTTGTTGGGAGAAGATTGTTAGACCAAAGTCTCTAGGCGGTTAGGGTCTCAAGAATACCTTTATGTTTTCCCAAGGTCTGGCTGCAAAATGTGGTTGGTGTTTGTTGACCGCACAAAGCTTGTGGACTTCAATTGTTCTTGAAAAGTATATTTCTCCCCTTTCCGTGGAAGACTGGATTCACATATCTAATAAGCCTTGGGAGAATTTTTTGATCATATGGAGGGTTATACTAAATACTTTTGAAATCATTTGAAGTGCCTTGCATGGAAAGTAGGTTTGAGTGTCTGTGTTTGTATTGGTCATGACCCATGGCTTCATTGTGGATGTGGCCATCTCCTTAATTCCTCCTTAACATATTTTCTCAGGAATAGGGGTATATATCCATGATGGCTCATATTGATAATCTGGCTTTTACCACCATTTGGAGGTAGGGTTGGAAATATGCCTTTGATCTAGACATCCCTAAGGTTTTTATGGATTCGTGGAACAATTATATAAGGGCTTTGAATGTGGAACACATTTAGTTAACAGACAAAGATGATGAATTAGTGTGGAATGTGTCTCCCATTGGCATATACTCTCCAAAGGTGGGTTATGTCTTCATAAAGGAAATCCCAAATGGTTGTGGAAAATCACCTGGAAATATCGATGCCTACCTAAAGCAAAAATCTTCATGTGGTGCATCATTAATAAAAAAAGTCCATACATGGGATGTCTTTCGAAAGCATTTTTCTCATGGTCTTGGCTGGTGTGCCCTCTGACAGGCTGATGATGAATCTATTACTCATATATTTCTACCTTGTCCTTTTTGCCAACAAATATGGACTCGTTATAGGTCTATTGAGGATCAGATAGGTCATTGGAGTGATCAATCAGTTGCAGATGCCATGCAACTTTGGTTGTCCTTTCCTTCTTCTCATGTTTTCAAAGCCCTCCCTTTGATTATTTGTTGGGGGTTATGGATTGCTCATAATCGCATCATTTTCAGAGATGGGGTCTTCTCTCCAAGGGTTATCACAGGTGAGGTAATGGTTATCCTCGGTCATTACCCATAGGATAAAGATGTTCGTAGAGTTTAGGAAATAGAAGTTGAACATCCTGATCAAATGATCCATGGGCCTATTTTGATGGGGCCTCAACCACTTTTGGACAAAAGAGTGGGGGTGGTTTCATTTTACACATATCTAACTCTCTTTATTTTCATGTCTCCATGGGTCTCAGTCTAGGCTCAAAAAATCTTGTTGAACTCTTGTCCTGCAAAAATCTCCTTTCATTTGTTATTGAGCGGGGTTTCACATATTCAACTTTTTAGTGATTCTATGCTTGTGTTTAACTGGATGAACTATATACAGTCTTGTCTAAATATATTTCCGTCTCCCATCCTGGGTGTTGCTCTGCAACTTAAAAACTCATTTTCCTCTTTTTCATGTCAGCATATATATATTGAACGCAATCAGGATGTAAACATATTATTAAAATCATCCCTAGATCTAGAACAGGGTCTTTGGCAGATTTTTGAGGTCTGTGGGGGTTCCAGCGTCTCTTATTTTCACAGGGATTTTTGGAGCCTCTTGCCCAACCACCTAGGATTTCTACATAGTCTGATCTACTCAGTTATTTTGATAGTCGCTCATGCATTTGTTTTAGTTCACATTTTGCTTATCATCTGAGATGTTATATGTCTATTCTTTGATCATGGACTCTTGTCTTATCTAATATTTTATCTATAGACCTTTGTTATGTGGTTCTAAGTCATATATACAACCCTATCATCTAGATGTATACTTTTTCTATAACTGTGTTCTTGATATGATTTGCATACACATCTAGTGTGTTTGTAATTTTTATTCTCTTAATAAAAATTACAAATTTTTTTCTTAGGGAAAAAACATTATATTGTAAATATCATTTGAATTGACATTATCAATATATTTTATAATCAAATTTAATCCTTGCTTAACATCTAATCATTTTCTCATTGAATTACGTTTCTTAATATAATGATCCTATGTAAATATCATTTGAATTTACATTATCAATATGTTTCATAATCAAATTTAATCCTTGCTTAACATCTAACCATATTCTCATTGAATTATGTTTCTTAATAAAATGATCCTTTTGCATATTAGTAACTATTATCATGTGATCAAAGCTATAATTATGAAGTATCACCATTATTAAATAATGGAGTATTGTTTGATATATATATTAAAGATAGAAAGCTAAACAAACACATCTAAGACACCAAGGAAGGAATTGTATTTCTTATGACATATTTCTTTGATGCATCCGAACCAAAAATTATGTCATAATTGTGACCTTCCACATGTCTATTGAATGTTGACTTAAGAAAATAAGAAAATTGTCTTTGTAGTGAAAATTGATAGATGTGTTGTTTGAATTATTTGCTTCGTCACTTGTTGGAAAAGAAATTAAACTTTTTAGAACATTGCTTAACTTCAATATGTTTGGATTATTGGTTGGCACCTATCCTCTACCAGGGTGGGAATTCATAATTTAACTCTAATTCACTCTTATTGAGATGTAAGAGTTCATCCACAAGTCTCGCATATAGATTGTATTGGAGTAACATTAACAATTTTATTGAACATAGCACAATAAATTTAGAGATAATGCTACATTCACTTTCCAGTTATATGACTTGTAGCAAGATCAACATTTTTTTATAAAATTTTGATGTTGGAAACTTCATCCCACAACACAAACAGTGACTAAATATCTATGATTTCCAAAAAGAAAACATAGTTCTATTGTAGTATGTCCCAAAGGTTTCAGTACCTACATGGCTCTTTTCTAGCCATGGCATCCATTCACATTGAGTTTATTTAAGTTATCTAAACCTACAAGATCACTAAATATCTCCAATCACCTACAATTGTGTATACTTAATTGGTTTAACATCAATGATAGGGCTAGAATATTTTTGGGAAAGTT